>JARHVA010000181.1:2775000-3040000 GCA_037957365.1 Torreya grandis | reverse complement strand
CAGGTACCCCTTTAATTATATTTTATCCTTTTCATCAAATCTATCAACTAATTTTGCCATTATGGTGTTATGAACTAGAATATGGAAATGGTTAACTTGAACACCACTAAATCTAGGACTTATTTAAAGATAGGTAGAAATAACTTCCTTATATTGCACTATATAAAAAATAGAAACTTGGAAGATTGTTGTTATCAAATAATTTAATAAATTTGACAAACCTTAATACAACAATTGGAAATAATATAAAGAATGAAAGAAACCCTAGAAATATCTATGGTTAGGGTTTATAATATTTAATCAATATATGAGTTCACCATTTTTAATACAATATATGATTAATAGAGTTTAATATTAATTAGAAAAATAACTAAGTAAAATCAAAATGAATATAATATATCATAAATCACATAAATTGATTTGGAACTTGTTAAAAATATAAGTATGTTAAAAATTAAAAACACTAAATAAGAACAATATAATTGGAAAATCACTGATGTAAGACTATAAGTGAGAAATTTAAACTGACATTATAACTATATGAGGTTATTATGAGTCAGGAATAATGTTCCTCACCTTCTTGGGATAAGGTTTTACTATATAGATGAGGCCAACCTACACTATTGTTTATAGGGGGTGTTGGTATTTGGTAGGATTTTTTTAATCTCTATGTTAATTTTGATAAGTGTGCCTTCACCTATAGGTCATTTGTGCATGATCAGATCTACACAACTCACTATAGAAGCCACTATGTGACTTCTTCTTCACATGGAACCCTAATTGAATAAGTCAGGAGGAATAAATAAAATAAATGAGAAAAGGGGGTTAGTGGTTGAAGTTGTGCTTGACCTCAACACCCCCTATTTTGAACACTACCTACATACTAATACTCTGAAGAGGGATCAAAAACCATATAGTTATCTCATGCTATAGTTGTGTGTGTGAAATACTAGTGTAATGATATATGCTAGTGGAATCCTAGTGTGATTAAGTGCTTTAGCATTGACTTGTGGCCCTAGAGGTCTATTCAATATTCTCTCAAGGATAATAGGGTTGTGTAGACTCTAAATTATAAATGATAGATGTTTTCCTTTCAATTTGAAATTAGATATTCTAGTGCTTTTCCTTGATGTGAGTCTCTAGTGAACAATTGGTTAAAAAATATGGTTTTAAAGTGATCATTTTAGAATTACTTCAGATGGGACTTGATAAATGTGTGGGATGACTTGTTGGGTGAATTTGAATTTGAACAACAAGATGTTATATGGTGGGAGGATGTGATCAATATATTTATACACTACTAACAAGTGGGATTATCATGAAGGAAAAAACTTGCTTGAAGAGAAAATACAACTAAAATAGAAGTTTAGATCAATCAAAGGATGAGCTTAGGTTATTTGGAGTGAAGAATATGAGCATTTATTAATCATTAGTTTCTTGGAGGCATAGGTCATCCACATAGAAGTGAAGGAATGGAGGTCAAGGACCATAAAATTGTTATGGGATAATTCTGTATAATAGGATAGTCAAAAGTGTATTATTTTAGTAATAAATGTTAATTTATGTGTCCATAGATTCCTCCCCCTCACTAGACTATAATTCTAAGACTTCTATCATTGAAGTATTTTCATAAATTGGAGAAGTCATCATTATGGTTGTTTTATTGGATAAAATGTTGAATTTATTTCTCAATGGATTTTTTTTGCATGGGGAGTGGTTTCTTGATCTAGGTTTGATGGTGTTCAAAGCACCGTTGGCCACTAAAAGTCATTTGCTAGAGAATAACATGGCCAAGAAGGCTACTAAGGAAGAAAATATTCTAACTAGATTAGTGGCAAATATGGTCATTTAGAGGTAAAGGGTGTAATTTATATTAGAAACATTTGGTAAGGGAAGCCAAAAAATCCAAGGGTTGGCATTGGAAAAGAGGAAGGAAAATTTGCAAAGGTGGTTGCACTGATAGAAAAAGGGTGTTAAGATAGGGTCATGTCCATGTGGGTGGAAGGAAATAAATAGTTAAGAAAGGGATGGTGCATGAAGGCAAAGGTGGATAAGGTATCATTGGGGGTGATAGAAGTGCTAGTAGAGGTGGTGACATCAATAGTCTTGCCTTGGGTAGTGGAGGTGTTGAAAAGGTACTGATGGTTTATACATGGAGGGAGTTGAAATTTTTGATTTAGATGCCTATATGACATATGAGGCTAATGGTTCAAGCCATGATCATTATAATATAAAACCTTGAGCTTGAAAATTTAGATGGGAGGTAAAGTGAGATCAAGGTTTGGATGAGTTTGAGTGTTTGTGGCCCCAATCATGACTGCCTAGTTTAGGTTATTTTCTCACATATAGTAATAGTATATGTATTATGTTTATATGACTTTGTCTATGTGTCATTTTTGTATGTTCATATTTTTTTTGGTTTTCCATAAGTAGTAGTCATAATGGAGGTTGTGGGGTATGTACCACCATTTTTTGTAGTTGAAGTAAATCTTAAACATTTGAGGGTTGGGCCTTTTTTGAAGTAGTCTTGGCATCAATTTTTCCATTAAGATATCATTTTTTGGTTTTTTAAAATTTAATATATGGGTTAGGCACCCCCCAACTCTCAATTACATATAACAAAAATTATTCAATATATTTGTGTGAATAATGAAGTCTCTAGATTTCATTTCATGCCTAAATATAATATAATAAATGTTTATTTATAAACAAATTGAATTTAAACTAGTATATAAATGGATCCCAAACTGACCCCCTATGGTTAAAAAGTGAAAATTAGTGAGACCACAAAATGACACTATCAAAAAGGGGCCATTAAAGAGTATTAGTATTATATGAACACTTTGGGTAGGCTCAAGTGTATAAGTTTTTTACAATATAGGATCTAATCAAGGGGAAAATTTGAGAGAAAGGACATAATGACTGAAAGTGTTGTAGATTTCATTTCATGGAAATTCATTAGTAAAAAAAATGTGCCAATAACACTTAATTTAGACCAATATTTAATAAATACACCAACTTATTAAAATCATATAATTTGATGACTAATAAATACATAGGGAACATTTTAGATGTCTAAATATCCCTAGCTATCTAATTTTAGATTGAAAACTACTTAATTAAGGCATACTACCTTAATATTGATAATTGTTATAATCATTTCTATATTTAGTAGCTTCAAAGAGGTTATTACCCTTGCCATTTGAATTGCACTTTCACTTTTTATTCAATTATTATACTCTAAATTATTTAGTAGCTTCAAAGAGCTTATTGTCATTTCCATTTGATTTGCACTTCCACTTTTTATTTAATCATTGTAAATTAATCTTTAAATTAATAGAATATTGACAATATCTACAATAAAATTTAGAATGAGACTAAAAAAATATTTTTAGTTTTGGACATCTTGATTAACTACAAGAATCGAACGAAATGGTCATGAAATGAAAGTACATTAATGTTTGTAAATGATCATAACATGTATTTGCTAATATATACTCAAGTAAAACACATTTCTAATTATCTCTAAAAGACTAAACTTGTCTTATCAATTTGTTTTGGTTCATTTTTGAATATTTAAAATATAAAAATGTTTTTATAATAATTATTATTGAATAATAAAATTAAAAATGAAATAATGGAAATAATTAATGTTTATAAGTAAAAATCTATTATATTGATTCACATTTTATAACCATTTTCTAGGGTCATGGTGGATTATAATATTTTAAAGATGTTAATAATTAATAGATATTTAAAATTTGAAGTTTGTTTGTATGTTATAAGAAAATTTAAATATTAAATTTGATATCCATTTTATTATTATATAGATTTTACAACCTTTTTTTGTAGAAAGTGTTTTTTGAACCTAAGAGAGTGGCACAACTAAATTTAAATCATCTATCACCATTTAATGAAAAAAATTCTAGAAAAATTCTAGAATGATTAATCACTATGGTATATGAGAACTCCATAAACACCTCAAAATTTATATCTCTCAACATTTTTCACAATATATATATTTAAGATATATACTAATATATTTTTAATCCCAATTTATTTTTATTGTTAAATGAATTTAATAATATTAATAGAACAAAGTTAGAGATCACTTTTTATTCAAAACACATATATTAACAACATACTCTATATATTATAAAGGATAACGGGATGTATAGACGGGACGCGCTAGGCGTGCTGGAAGAGCGCCCAAAATTTGAATTTTTTGGGCGGCAGATTGAAGGCGCCCTATCAGATGTGGAGAGTGCAGGTTTGAAGGCAAGTGAAAAACTGGTTGTGGAGAACCAGGCAGCAGGTACAGACCCCAGAGGGACAACAGGAGGTGTAGAAAAAAAATTTGGGGCAGAATGTGTCGCTAATGTAAATAATGGAAAACCATCGAGTGGTTCTGATCCTTTATGTGGGATCTGTGTCTCCCATCTGGATTCTACTCCTACTGTGTTGGGGTAGGAGCCTGAAAAGGAGAAAGATAATGTGCATTTTAATAAGGAAAAATCTTCAGAAGTGCTGAAGGCAGAGTATGCAGAACAAAAGAAGTGGTCATCTCTGTTTGGCAAGAAACCCAATGGAAAATCTCTTTTCCTACCGGTGACTGCTAAATCTTGCTAGGAGAAAGGTGAGTTTCAAGTTTTTATTCCAGATCCTTTAATAGATTTTTCTATGTCTTCCATGGATTTCACCCTAGTGGGTAAATTTTTAGGAGCAAGACCAGATCTAGAATCTCTTAAAAAAATGGTTAAAAGGAAATGGGTAATTCGAGGAGAGATAGAAATGGCACCAATGTTGAATGGTTTCTTCTCATTTATCTTCAACTGTAAGGAAGACGTGAATATGGTTTTGTGTGGAGGACCATGGTCTTTTGGTAAATGTTCTCTTACTATTAAAAAATGGGAGCCCAACATGGATCTATCAGATTCTTTTTCTCAACCACTCCCATTTGGGTTAGACTTCTTGGACTCCCTTTAGAGTTTTGGCACGAGGAAATTTTTAAAGGTATTACCAGTTCTTTTGGTGAACTTGTGGCAGTGGATAAAGCTACGGCTTCCAGATCGAAACTTCAAAGTCCCAGACTTTATGTTAAAGTGGTAGATCTAAATCACCTCCCAGAAAAAGTGGATATAATATCCAAGCTGGGCAAAAAAACTCAAGGGATTTGTTTTGAAGATTTGCCTAATTCTTGCTATGCTTGTAAGAAAAAGGGGCACTTCGTTAAAAACTGTCTGTCCAAAAGCAAAAATCTTCTGAGTGGTGTTTTGGATGGGAGAAAAATTCATCATAAGAAAGAATGGAAACTCAAGGAAGATCAAAGACAAGAACAAAAGAACAATGAAGATTATAAAGATTTAGATGATGAGGCAGATAAAGAGACTTCTTTTGAAGAACCTAAAGCTCCACATACTGAGGTGTATAAAGAGTTTTCTTTTGAGAAAGAAAATTCTGAGAAAGAAAATTTTGAGAAAGAAGGAAATGGACTGCAATCAGATATCAAAATACCTGTACAAAGAATAGATGATTTGACGGATCTATCAAGACAAATCATTTGCTATCAAAGGATAGAAGAGCGATGGGGAGATGTTGATGACAAAATTGTACTAGAAGAAGGAGAAATCTTGGTTGAAGCTGCAAATAATTTAGAAGAGGGAGATATTCTTCTTTCTCAGTCTAGGGAGATTCAAGCTGATAATGATATCCCTTTGGATGAGCTTCATGAGAATTATAATGGAGAAAATTTAAAGCATATTTTAAACCAAAGAAAAAGGGGTGGAAAAAATATGAATACTAAGGGAGTATAAACTAGAAGCAGTAAAAAAGACCAACAAACAAAGGTGAAACTTCTTGTTTCTACTCGGGATAAATTCGGAAAAAGAGATGAACATCTTAAGGTGAAACCGGATATTGGTTCTCCTGCCAAACCCAGAAGAAGACCCATAAGGAAAACTAGAGAGCTAGAAAGTATGTAGAATATTGCTAATGGCAGACAGGCAACTATTTTGGTTTTACCCATAAAAATAGATATTAGAGCATTTCTTGGGATATTAGGGGGTTGATTGTTTACTGGATTTTGAGGTTATCCTTGTATAACCTATTTTTGTTTCTACTTTTTAGTAGGTTTTAGGCTAGCTTTTCCTAGTGCACGATAATGCTTTATATTTTTTGATCCTGTTAAAGGGTTTTGGGGTCCCTTCAAAACCTGTTTTTACCTTAATCTAAAACATACTCTATATATTTAAAATTTACTATTACCTATGTTAGAGATTTAAAGAATTTAAATACAAAATATTTTTCATATGCACTCTCAAATTTAGATATTAAGGCCTCTAAAAAAATAAAATCTCTTTTATATCCACTCAAATGATATTTATTACCTAGTGGATGCTTTTCATTTTTGTGATCATTAATTCGATCTCCAATCTTTTCATCAAATATAGCTTCTCCAAATTTGGATTTATGAAGAGTAAATAATTACTTAGTAATGAAGTTAAATTTGAGCTTAACCCAAATTTGTCTGAGATGATAGGTGCCCCTACAACCCCAAGCATCTTGGTTGCCCACAACCATTATCATAATTACTTTGCCTTCCCATACATTGTCTAGAGTGATACATGCCCAATGCAAAACATCCTTTAATACACCTAAATTAGATGCATAACTTATGTAAGTGATCTATGAATAGTTGAAAAACACTCTTAGGAAATGTATTTTACCATTTATACAATAGTTGTATTCTAGGTAGGAAAATATTATGCAATAGGTTTCCTTGACTTTATTGATGAATGACTTTGTAACTACAGAATATGTGAAATAATTTTACCCATTACCAATCTTTTAATTTTTAAAGCAAGGGTAGGGTCCACTCTAGGTAAGATCCTAATCCCATCCATCATCGATATCTTAGTATCCATTCTTAAACTGGAGTCATTTTATGTATGTTTATGAGCTACACGTTAACAATATCAATCACCAAATATAAAGAAAATACCTAACAAGATATATTAGATAGAAAAAGAGAAGGATCTATATAACCATAGTCTCACCATCTCTAAGCAGCCCATGGGAACATGATGCATTTCTCAAATACCAAATTATATCTTCCCCAACTCCAGTGCAAATTGAAACAAAATACCAAATAATAATAATAAATCACATTCATCTTATGTGGGGGAGTTTTCAAATTTTGAAATAAAAAGTGGGATATTGTAAATTTGAAATCAAAATGGAAGAAATAGCTAATGGAGGTAACTATAGATGGTTCTGACCATCCTAAACATTGACATCAACTGACTCAAGTTAAGTTTTTACTATGACTACAATGTGGTAGACTGTGGCAATTTGATGTTATGGTGATGTTGGTAGTTGCAGGGAGTTTGGTAGTGACCTCTTTAATTTGCATGTTGGTAGTTATTGGTTTGACAAGTTTATGGTTTTAAAAGTCCTACTCAAGTGAGCTAACACCAACACACATGTATTTTTTGCATGTTATTTAAGTTCACTAGATTAAAACCAACCTATCCATAATAAGTTTGATGTCTACCTCCTAGATATTTGAATATTAACCTAAATTGACAATAAGTGAGAGTGGTAAACATTTTCATTGTGTTAACAATCCATTTCTTCACTTTGTCATTAAAATGTTAAATGTGGAGCCTTATAATCAATGCTTATCCATTGGTGCCTCTACAAAGATTTCAATATGGGGTGGTTGGTTTATTAATTTCCCTTCATTTTCCTACATTAGGGTATGCAGGTTTGATTTTGTCCCTTATATGATTTCATTTTGTAGATGATAGATGGGCATGGATGAAGTTAGTGCAGAAATTAATGGTGATACAAAAGCTTTTGGTTTATAAACATAAATCTACTCCATTCATTTTATAATGATTATTGGTAGGTACACTTGTGCCATAATACATAAGGCTAAGTTAGTATAAGAAGACATGGCATAAGTCAACCTTCAATCATTTCATATCCATACCTCATTTGATATAAAAGGAATAACATAAAATTCTTTGAGTGGGTCATTTAAACAGCTCTTATTATGAGGACTTTTTGATGGATTGTGATGATGGAAGGGAAGTCAGACTATTGAAATTTTTCATTGATATCATGTTTTTTTGTACTATCATTGATGTCAAGAAGGATCAATAAGGTGAAATTTATCTTTGATGTCATATTTTAGAGGTCATTGATGTCAAAATAAGTTTGAAGTCTTGTGTGTTCAACAAGGCTAGTTCAGTCTTAGGTAGCAACCTATATGGTCTAAGGAAAATTGGTCAAAGGATAATGATAGGAGATGTTGTGGATCCTATCTTAGATGTTTCAATGTGGGTAGTAAGCTTAAGAAAGTGTCTTGAAGATCTCAAAGTGGTATAGTGCTCAGTAGGTCTACTTGATGGACTAGTTATTGAGCATGTATATGGCATGATGAGGCATCATGATCAGGTTTGGAGGCTTGTAAGATTGTGCGATCATGGTATGAGGGTGTATGACATAATTATGAGGTTTTGAGAGAAATGCAAGAGGTTTTAAAGTATATTCAAGGTCTAAGTGTGACTGGTAGTTTAAGAAGTAATGTGAAAAGAGACCTAGTGTGGCCTAATGAGGGGTAAAGCTCAATATACAAGGTGATAGAGTTCATGTGAGATTTTTTTAGAGGTGTAAAATATTGTTTCAAGAGTGCTCATGAAGTTTCAAGTCCTGAGTTAAAGGAGAAAGCATGAAAATGAGTTTGAAGATCTCTCAAGTGTTAGAATGAGGAGTTGCAGACCTAAGAAGGAACTTTTGGTGCTTATTGGAACATGTGAATATTTCATGGGAAACTAATCTATTGGGGAGACATGTCAAAGGGTCCTAAACATGTTTTCAAAGCATCAAGATTTGGTTTCAAGGGTAGAGATTTATGAACAAATGTTAAGAATAAAAACTGGTCTAAAACCCTACTCAAACCCTCATAGTGACCTGATACGGATGACCTTGTTGGAAATGTATTTTATGACCTATTTTAATGATCGGATCATGTATAAAACTCTCCCAAGTACCTCCAAGTGGTATTAGTTTGTTAGATGAGTGAATGGAAGCTATAAGAAATCCCTTATTTTTTAGAAATTTTGTATAACATGCAAGGTTGACTTAGTCAAAATTGCATAATGGATGAAGGTTGAATCTTGTGACTTATAATTCATGCCCATGGTGGTTTTTTATCAGGTTATTGACTTAAAAATTTCTAAATCGGTCATTGAAGCTGACTATCGCTAAAAGGTCTATTGAGGGAGATAATGTGAAAAACCAAGCAAAAGTGAGAATGAGATTAGGTATGAGTTGTCATGGATTAGGAATGTATCTAATTGCATGATTTTAATTTTAAATACCTATAACACATGTCCATATTTTTTGTATTTTTTGGAGGTCATTGAAAATGTTGTTCACAAGATGACCTATCTAGTGAAGATAAGACAATGAAGGTGTAAGTTTTAGAGATTGGTCTATATATTCCATATTTTCCATTATAAATCTATATATTTATGTTTGAATATGTTATAAATATATATAATGATCATTAAAATTCATCAAGATTAATTTATTATGTCCACATAGGTACTAAAAGTCATGTTCACCATGACTAGTCCTCAAGGCAAAATGGTAGTTCTGGGTATGCAAAGATGAAGTGATGAGTTTGAGATGTTATATCATGAGTTAATAAATATAATGCACATTTTGATGTTTTTTAGGATATATAATATCTATTAATTCTTTATATAATGTTGATATTCAATTTAATAAGTTGAAATATAGAAGCCAAAATGACTTGTCTGGTTGTGTATGAACTGTGAAAGAGAAGGTTAATAAATTAGTCTGTAAGACTAATAGTTGACACTAGAAATTGTGATATATCTATTTTAATATGTTCTAAATGTCACACCAGAACTATGAATGTGCATTATATTTATTTAAAGTGTCCTTAAAGTAACTATGTATAACATTATTACATGACTATGTTTTGGAGCATACATGTAGTTCTGTGTAGTCATCTAGCAGAGTTGAGGTTGAGGTGATTTGCCCATATTTGAATAATATAATTAAAATTAAGTTGTTATATAGGTATCATAGGTTCATTTTAATTATTTATAAATGTCTATGAAGGTGTGAAAATTCAAAGTTTCTTGACTGGGTGTTTGAGGCTTGTTTGTTGTTCTGAGTAAACTTATGGAAGTGATCATTTTGAGGTCTTTTGCCCTATTTGGTGAAGTATAATGGACATGGTGATGACCATGAGGTCATGGAGGTTATATAAAAATATATATATTTTTATATTTTATGTGGAAAAATTGAGTGTACTCTTCATATATTCAAAGCAAACTTTCTGGGTGTGTGAAGACCTAGTTATGAGTAGTAGTAATGATGTGGTCCAAGGAGTGAACTAGAATAAAAAGTGGTATGGACCTATATGGATGTTATCAAGGGTATATTTTAAGTCTTTTTTAATTGTTTCATTCATGTTTGGAGGGTCCATAAGTTTTAATAGGACTAAGTGTAATGTGTTTCTTGAGAAGGCCTAATTGCATTAGGTCTCTATTAGGCCTATTGGTTATTTTGGTCCTTATGAGTGATGACAGACCTATGTAGTGGTTGTTTTAATTGTGAAACATGTGTTTTGAAATATTACAAGGGTGATCCAAGTATGGAGAGATGTTTTATATTATAATATGTTCTAAATGTCACACCAGAACTATGAATGTGCATTATATGTATTTAAAGTGTCCTTAAAGTAACTATGTATAACATTATTACATGACTATGTTTTGGAGCATACATGTAGTTCTGTGTAGTCATCTAGCAGAGTTGAGTTTGAGGTGATTTCCCCATATTTGAATAATATAATTAAAATTAAGTTTTTATATAGGTATCATAGGTTCATTTTAATTCATTTTTATTATTTATAAATGTCTATGAAGGTGTGAAAATTCAAAGGTTCTTGACTGGGTGTTTGAGGCTTGTTTGCAGTTCTGAGTAAGCTTATGGAAGTGATAATTTTGAGGTCTTTTGCCCTATTTGGTGAAGTATAATGGACATGGTGATGACCATGAGGTCATGGAGGTTATATATATATATATATATTTATATTTTATGTGGAAAAATTGAGTGTACTCTTCATATATTCAAAGCAAACTTTCTGGGTGTGTGAAGACCTAGTTATGAGTAGTAGTAATGATGTGGTCCAAGGAGTGAACTAGAATAAAAAGTGGTATGGACCTATATGGATGTTATCAAGGGTATATTTTAAGTCTTTTTTAATTGTTTCATTCATGTGTGGAGGGTCAATAAGTTTCAATAGGACTAAGTGTAATGTGTTGCTTGAGAAGGCCTAATTGCATTAGGTCTCTATTAGGCCTAATTGTTGTGTTGGTCCTTATGAGTGATGACAAACCTATGTAGTGGTTGTTTTAATTGTGAAACATGTGTTTTGAAATATTAAAAGGGTGATCCAAGTATGGAGAGATGTTTGGATGACCAAGGTGGCTGAAATTAAGAGTCTTATATTTATACAAGGCTTAATAGGCCTATTTAGGTTAGAGTAAGGATGAGAGTGCAAAAAAATAAAAGACTACCTTGAGGAGTAGAATAATTTCATGTAGATAATAATATGTGAGTATAGGATTAGTAATGAATATCCAATAGAAATTTTGAGTATGAGGATCAAGGTCATATGACCTAAACATATCAAGAGGAGGACAAGTTAAGCGAAGATGCCTAATATGCTATTTGAGAGAGATAGAAGAGTGTAAAGATAAAATGAAGGTGATCATAATCAGTTGAGTGAGAAATATATGTCCAAAGGTGATCATAGCTTCTAGTTGGATGAGTTGGTGTTGAGTCACCTAGGGGTTTGGTGTCTCCTTTCAAGTTGGTGCTTGTTAAAGACTAGTTCAGTGGGTGCTTGACTAGGTAGGGGTTGGTGCTCCTTGTGAAGTTGGTGCTTCACTAAATTTGGATCTTGTCATTATAGGATTGTATTCCATTTTTAGGGTGCAGTGGGTTTTATCTCCCATGTGGTTTTCCCACATATCTCTTATGTTCATGTGTTGATATCTTGCTTCATGTTTATGTGATTCCTTCTCTATGCATTGCTTGATCACTATATTGGTTTGAAAGGTTAATGAATGATAAGTGGATTTTAATGATTATTTTAAGGCCAATGATTGACACTCCCTCCCCCACCATTATCTTAGTGTCTATAATTCCAAAAATTGGTATCAGATCAAGTCCTTTGGAGAAGGCTTGACAACTTAAAGGTGATCCTAGAAGTATAAGATGGTTAATATTGTGAAGGTGAGTTGTAAGATTAGTATGTTTATCAAATTATGGAAGTTTTAAAACTATATATTTCACCCTTTACAATAAGGCTCAACTTATCTCTTCCATGCGGCATAATAGAGACATTCCTCTTGTTGTGGGCTTGTCAAAATTGAGGAATGAATCTCTAGGTATGGGCTATCTCCCCATGATGCATCTTTGAGGTCCTTAACTACTACTGTTAATAATGGGGGGGGATGAAAAGAGAGGAGGATATAACAAAATCAAAACCTATCTAAAATTGTGATGCACCAAATGATCTGATCTAATTAGCTTATATCAACACTTTACACCAATAGAGCGAACAAACACTTCATCTGAACAAATACCAGACTATATGAGTGCTTTAACAAGGGGCTTAATGGAGATATAAAGAAAAAGAACCTACCATAGGTGCTACAGAATCACACTATTAGATAATTTCTCTTCTGTCTCTATGCTCTAACTTGGGCACTTCCTGTTAACCTACATAAATGGTCTGGGATATACTAGATATGCTGGTGTCAATCTATGAAAGCATCAAGATGAAATGACTAAACACAAAGTCGATACATAGACATATTCAGAAGTATAACACATAAGATGGAGGTAAAACATGTTCTTTTGATTAAAAGGTAAAATTTGGTAGGGCTTCACCTTACACAAGTGAGAAATACTTTTCAAGCTAAGAGGTTATAATATATAGCATTAAGGGAAAGACTCCTAGTCTCCTAAAGAATAGGAGGCCCAAACTATATTAAACACCTAAGAAAGAGGAATCCGTTCATGCTACTATCATCCTTCCATAAATGGCCTAAAATAACCATGTTGTAGATTCACAGATATTGACTTTTCTGCTTAAACTATATTAAATGTTCCTGCTAAAGCATGGGTCACTTTGTTGTTTGAAAGACAAGGTCACCTCTCTATGAAAATTATACAACTATCTGCTCATCAATGCTAATCAAATAAATATAGGCCATGATATTGAATGCTTGCACTCCCTTTGATGACCACTTGGTGGGGACTATTTCATCTATAACAATATCTTCTCCTATCGATCCCTTCTGTGTCACCTGGACTGCTCTATTCATTCATACGCTACTTCTTGTCTTTTCCTAGTAACTCAACTCTCGAGGCTATTTTTTGTCTCCTCCTGGCTCCTTTCCTAGCAAGTCATTGAGTCTATCTTTGGGTCTTATGCCCTTTGAATTCCTTTGGGTGTATGCTCATGAGTTTTTTTGGCCACTTGTCTGAAAGAAATTATTCTTTAGCTTCTATTCAATGGCTGATGCATCCCATCAAAATTGATAACTATAGGTCTATCACCATTTGAAAACCAATGGCTATTTCACTATCTTGAATTTGATGTCTATGGGCATGTCACCAGATGTTTGAACCTCTAATGGCTAGTTCACCATCTTGAATTTGATGTTCTTGAGCCCGTCATCATCTTGAGTAATTCCTTCAGCTTTTTGCAAAATGAACTTTCCCAAAGGGAAGGTGACCCTTCAGAAAAAAGGAGAAGGTCCCTTTTGATAGCTGAGAGCCCTTCATAAGGGCACCTACCTTTCAAGTTCCTTTGGGTTCCCTTGTCTTTTAAATTCCTTCAGACAAAATGTCTGAAGGAATTCCTTTAGACATTTTGCCCAAAGGAAATGTGCCTTCAAAGTCTTGACCTTCTCTTGGTAAATTTCTTCAGACAAAAATTTGAAGGAAATATTTCAAGCATTTTATCCAAAGGAATTTACCTTTGGTTTCTCCATGGATTTTCTTTAGACAACAAGTTTGAAGAAATAATTTGTCTTGCCTTGTCACTTTTTTGAAGGAAACTTCCCTTTTGGCCTTCTACCTTGATCTCTTTCAAATGTGTTCTCTGCCCTCTGCAAGGGAACCTTGGGTCTAAAGTTTTCATTCAGAGCTTTCTTGAATGGTCCCATTTGTCACTTGCCTACCCTCTGCAAGGGTCCCTGACCTTTAGAGCTTTGTGAAAGACTTGCATCTCTTTGAAACTGTCCCATTGCTTTGCCAAAAAAGGCTTGTCCAAGGTAATTACTTAAAGTGAAATAAGCCCCAAATCAACCTAAAAACCTAAAGGACATAGATCACTCAACTCTTTATAAGAATAGGCCTATTATAAAGGGAAAAAACCACAATTGTAGTAAGGTTAAGACATCAGAGATTGACTGCTCAGGATAGCAGGGATAGAAAAGGGAGACCAGTTTTTGGCCTGTAAGACTACAATTTGGTCAATATATTTGGTGATTCATAGGGGAAGCATGCCTGGTATGCTTAATAAAACTAGTGGCTTACAAGTCCATTGGGCATGGAGTTAGAATATAGCCTGAAAGGCTAACAATAACCTTGAGGAACTTAAGAATCAACATGAAGGTTTTACCCCAAAAGGGAAAGACACACACACAAGGCTAAAAAAGCTACAAACATGCACAAAAACTCTTAGGGAAAATAGCGAAAAAAATAGAGAAAATATGTACATAACAAGAGAAGGCTCAATGACAATGCTTAAGATATATCCCATTAACTAGGATATATAGTTCCCCGCCATCCAACCTGGAGATTTGGAATGTGTTATGCTGCTTGCATTGAGTGATGATATATGGACCACTCTATAAGGCATCAAAATTCATGTGTTTTCAAGGTTTAGATCAGTCCTCATCCCATTTTAAGAAAATGTCACCTTATAAGAAGCATTTTGATGAAGATTTCTTATCAAAATGCTTCTTCATTTGCTGCTAATGGTTGGTCATGGAAACCATGGCTTGGTCTCTTGTCTCCTGAAGCTCCATTAATTCACAAAGTCTGACCTCTATGTTGTCAATTTCTTCTAATTTCAGTTGGTGGGCAAGATATAAGGCTATAAATTCAAGTGAAATAGGTAGTTTAACTTCCCTTCCATACACAAGTGCGTATGGTGAATTACCAACTTCTCTTTTTGGAGTGACCCTGTCTGCCCACAGGGCTATTTTTGGCTTGGCATGCCAAGTTCTCTGATTTTTCTCCATTGTCCTTCTAATGATCCTAATTAGATTATTATTGGTGGACTTAGCTATCCCATTTCTTTATGGATAGTAATTGGAAGAAGTACTAAGGTAGATGCCATATCCTAATGCCCACTTATTTTGGTTCCTAAGAAAGCCAATGCATTATCTAAGATGATGGTAGCTGGGACTCCAAATCTTGTCACCAGGCCTTCATAAAAGTCTAAGACTACACTTTCATTGGATTCCTTCAAAGTAACAACTTCTACCCATCTCATGAAGTAATCTATAGCAGTCACGACCAACTTGTGGCTAGAACTAGAAGGAGGGTTGATCATTCCTATGAAGTCTAGGCCCCATTGCATGAATGACTATTCTACTTGAATAGGATGCAGAGGCATTACAACCAATCATTGATTTTAATCAAAGAGGGCACATTTTTTGCACTTCCATATCCAGGCATGAGTATCTCTAAATAAAGTGGGCTAAAAGTAACTATCCCTCATAATACTTATAGCTATAGGTTTAGGAGCAAAGTGGCCACCAACCAGCCCATCATGAAATTTAGATAGTGCCCTATTGACCTAATTTGAATCTATGCATCTCAAGAGTACCCTTAAAAAATCCTTTCTAAATAGCACCCCATCAACTAGGACATAAGGAAGTGACTGGAGCTTGAAATACCTCCTCTTAGTCCTATTAAGGCCCTATGGGCACTCACTAGTGAGAAGAAAATGAGTCATGTCTTGTGTCCAGTCCTTTATGATTGTATGTTCCTTTGCTACAGCTTCATCATGGAGTAGAAAAATCCCCTCTTTCTATTGTTTAAGGTATGTAGTGAGGTGTTCACACATCCCTCTTCTCCTTACCATCTTGGTGGTTTTGATATCCACATCATATTCCATTACCTTAGTGATCCATCCTACCCTATTTTCATTTAAATCATGATTAATCAAGAAATCCTTTACACTAGGATGTGGTACCATGATATAAACCTTGTTGTTTGACAACATATGTCTAAATTTCTTTAGGCTTCGTATAACTACAAGTGCTTGATTTTCAACATATGTGTACTTAATTTCAAAACCTTCTAGACCTTGGCTAAAGAATGCAACAGGTTGTTCAAGGTTTTCATCATTTGCTTGAGTGAGCATGGCAGAGATTACCTCTTCATTTCTAAAGGTGTAAAGGTTGAAATCCTTGGAGAAGTTAGGATTGATCAAGGTGAGACCATGGGCAATAGCTTGCTTATTCCCTTCAAAACTATCCTTCCTTTGTGCTGTCCATACAAACTTCTCATCTTTCTTCAGCATGGAAGTTAGTGGCTTGACTATCTCAACAAAATTAGGGATAAATCTCCTAATAAAGTTTATTCTTCCAAAGAAGCTTTACAGACCCTTCTTGTGCTTAGGTAAGGACAGTGCTAAGATGGTGCATACTCTTTTTGGATCAATGGTCAAGCCCCTTTTTGAAACAACATGACCAAGGAGTTTGCCTTCATGGATAGTGAACACACATTTCTTTGGGTTGAGAGAGATACCAAACTCTCTACACCTCTCAAATATTTTCCTCAAGTGTTTCAGATGTTGTCTTGTATCCTTAGAGAAAACTGTCACATCATCAAGATAGACCAATACAATATTATTTATGAGACGTTGGAAATCCATGTCCATAAATTGTTGAAAGGTAGCTCCAACATTTGATAGTCTGAATGGTATCTTCCTATAAGTAAAAGTTCCTCACTTGGTAGTGAAGGTTGTCTTGTACTGATCATAGTCTTGTACTAGAATTTGATTGCACCTTGAATACCCATCCAGGAGGGAGAAACGTTTACTACCTATCACCATTTGGAGGATTTGATCCATACTTAGGAAGGGATAGTGATATTTTAATGAGACTCTATTGAGGTCTCTAAAATTGACACACAATCTGATCTCCCCATTCTTCTTCCTAACAGGGACTAGATTAGCCAGCCAAGAAGAGTGTTTGATAGGAAAAATGATTCTAGACTCAATCAGCTTGGTGACTTCCTTCTGCATGAGAGGCTCAATCTTTGGATTGATAGGCCTTTATTTTTGTTTGATGGGTTTGGCACCTTCCTCTAGCTCAATGGTGTGTTGGGCTAAGCTTGGGTCAAAACCCTTCAGGTCGCTATACTCCCAAGCAAAAACATCAGCAAACTCTTGACATAGCAAAATGAAAGAATGCCTTTCATCATTTGTACATACCTTCCCAAGTGAAAGTAGCCTGTTCTTGAATATTTCAACTCTTTCATTATTTCATTTCTTTGTTGTGATGCTTTTTTTGTCATTTTTTAGTTGGTCATCCTCATTGAAGATGCTTTTGAGAGTGACTAAACCTTTGGGAAGTTTGTTGTTCTTTAGCTGAACAATCTATCCATCATACTACTGTTGTAGCTTGGATTAATTCCTAGAAGTGAGCTCAACCTCCACTTTAAATAAGAGTGTTATCTACTGATCATTATCAAACACCTACCAATTGGTGATGTTATTAGGTATGGAGGGTCTTATTATCACTTTTAAATGACACAGACTACTATCCTGACCTATTTCTTTAGGAATGTCAAACTAATCACCAACTGCTGCTAGTCTATCTACCTGCTTATTTTGTTCTCTTGGAATGGAAATAATGTTGAAAGCAAGGAAAATATCTAATATGTCCCACACCTTGTTCTTTTAAGACTTAAGCAAGGAATTCTGGGTCAAATTTTGACCTCTCACCTGGTTTACAATTAACTCACTATCTCCAAAAACCTGCAATTCTTTTATTCCTTTTTTCCTTGCCCACTCTAAACCATAAATGAGAGACTCATATTCTACAACATTTCAAGTTTAGGAGAATTGGAACTTGAAAGTTGAGAAGTATTTCTCCTTTAAGGGTGAAATTAACATTACTCCACCACCAGCTCCCAATTTGCTTCTTGAGCCATCAAAGAAGAGTTGCCATAAACCCAAGCTCACTTGGTTTGCCTTCATCAAATTTGGCATAAAAGTACCTTTTTCATGTATGCAATAAGCTTCAAGACCTACCTCTTTGATGAACTTGTATGGGTCATGTTCAAAATTGTCACTTCCACATTCATCTAAGAGCAAATCAACAACTCCTTCAAGGGAAGAGGGTGGAGATTGGTCTATTTAGAATTCTTATTCATCAATGATGGCGTAGTTGACATTTACCACCTTGAGTGAGTATGGCTCTAGATGATATTTGTGGATGGGCTCTGATTCAATCTTCACTTTAGTTCCATATTAGGTTCTAAAAACCATGTAAGACCAATTTGCTACTAATTACCCACCTATTTTAGATGTGAAATCCATGGATAAGAAGAGAGCAAAGTAGGGAGGAACATACACCACTACCACATCATGGGGAATAGAGAAGGTTGGACATGTGTGAAGAGTTAGATTCAGCCTCTTACCACTCCTAATGTTTTAGCTAGTAATCCATCTAACTACAAGACTCCCTTGGTCATTTCCTTATATTTGAGTCCCAACTTATCTGCTATGCATTTAGGCATTACTAAGGTGCTTGCTCCACTATCAATAATGCAATTGTGAACCAATAAATATCTAATGACTAAGGATAGATAGAAAGGAAGAACCTTTTCATCCTTCTATGTTTGACTTGCCATGGAAGGGTGGCCATTCATAATCAACACATTATCAGCCTTTGCTAGGATAACTTGTTCATTTAGCCCATGTAATTCCTTCTGGAGTATATCCTTTTGTCCCAGCATTGATAAAGAATCCCATTATGGCATATTCATGTGCAGCTTCTTCATCTGGTCCACCACATTGATCTAAGGGTTTCTCCCTTTTAAATTTTCTTTGGGGGCATTTACAACCTGAGGTGTAAGCCAAGAATTTGAGGGTGCATCTGGTGGCTTATAATTTGGAAACTTTTGGTTCACTTGTGATGAAGAAGATGCTACAGACACTTGAGTAGTTGCTTGAGCTTCCTCCATAGATCTCTTTTTAGACCTAGTATTGGTTGCAACATAATCACCCTAGTTATTCATACTTCCCACATAATTGACTACATAAAATTATCCTTCTAGGTGATTCATGAGAGTGAAATTAAACTGAGCCCACTTGTTGTCCATTCTAGGTTGTACTGATGCCTCAAAACTTGGGAATTAGGCTATTTAATTATCTTGCATGTTCATATATTGATTTGGAAACTCATTAGTATATGTAACCCATTCTTGACCATACCCCAGGGTGGAAATTAGGTTGTTCCTATACTAAATTATTTTGAGTGGGAACAAGAGCTTTGGATGATGAAGGGGCACCTAAATTATAACCTTTATATGGTCTAGCTTGGGTAATCTGACCCTATCCCTGGTTATAATTTTGGAAAGGTAGTCTATTCATTTGTTCAAACTACTGGTATCCTTGATTCAACTAATAGCTTTGAGATTATTACCTCTTGAGAGCCACTAATTCATTGGTTAGACTTTGTAAAAAACTCTTAACTTAATGGAGGTTGTTTGGCAAGGTAGCAGTCGAATTTTCTACACCAAGTAGAGGGGCTAAGGTGGGTACAATAGTTTGAATAGTGGGTGGTAATTTAGGAAAGAATACCATATGAGGTCTAGGGGCTATCTTTCCTACTTGCACTAGACAATTTTTAGTGGCTATGGCTATTTTATAGTCAACAGGTAACACTTTTCCTCCCATGGACTGTATCATGACAGCAATGTTACTATTCAAAGCCTTTAAGTAGTAAAGGAAAACATAGATTGGGGTCAGCCTCACTAAAATGGGGATTTTATCCGAAGTCTTTTGGAACTTGGTATTAAAATCCTACATTAATTCATGCAGATCTCTTTTCATAGTGGTCAATTGCTCAATAAGAGAGAGGTGGTCACTCTTTTCCCTAAATCTATTTGTCAAGAGGGTGTCTAATTCATTCCATGAGCCAACTAATTTCATAGGCAAGGTCCCATACCAGTCCAAAACTTTACCCTTAAAATAAAACACCAATAACTTGATGGCTATGTTCTCTTCAGTAACATTATGAATGTTACAGAGGTTAGCTATATTTTTTATATGCTCAATAATAGTAAGAGGCCCCTCTCCATTAAAAGGAGGAACACTCTTAAGGGCTATCCCTAGGATTAGGTCATATTACAAAATGTTTAAACGGATTTGACCATGGAAGGCTACAAAAGGTAAAGCCACGGCGATGACAAGGTTCAACCGGGGCCTTCTTATGTAGGTATATTTTATAGCAGGTCTAGGAAATTGATTTGCTATATAGGAATGAGTCCTTCCAAACCTTAGCCACTTTGATAAGTTTAAGGAAAGCTCAATGAACTCAAAAGGGACACCCTTGGTAGAAGATCTTATGGTGACCTTAGGCATGGGATGTTAAGATGATCTCTGGCTAGAGACTGGGTTCTTAAAAATGGAGTCACTAAATACTGGGTTAGTTTGCTCACTCTTATAGTAACATAACCAAAACCAATCTTAAAACTTCTTTGAGCATCAAAAATTATCCCACTAAGTGTGCCAAAAACTATTGAAACTGTAGATTGCACCATTTAAAAGAAGGCTCAGATTCTCTCTTCCACGTGGCACAATGGAGACATTCCTCTTACTGTGGGCTTGGCAAAATCAAGGAATGAATCTTTAGGTATGGGCTAGCTCCTCATGATGCATATTTGAGGTCCTTAACTACCACTATTAATAATGGGGGTGGGGTGAAAAGAGAGGAGGATATAACAAAAGTAGAACCTATCTAAAATGGTGATGCACCAAATGATCTAATCTACTCAGCTTATATCAACACTTTACACCAATAGAGTGAACATACACTTCATTTGAATAAAAGACCATACTACATGGGTGATTTAACAAGGGGCTTAATGGAGATACAAAGAAAAATAACCTACCATAGGTGATACAGAAGTACATTGTCAGATAATTGATCTTTTATCTCTATTCTCCAACTTGGGTATTTCCTGTTAACCTACAAAAATGGTCTGGGATATACTAGATATGTTGGTGTCGATCTATGAAAGCATTATTTTTGAAATGACTAAACACAAAGTCAATACATAGACATATTTAGAAGTATAACACATCAAATGGAGGTAAAACATGTTCTTTTGATTAAAAGGTAAAATTTAGTAGGGCTTCACCTTACATAAGTGAGAGATACTTTTTCAAGCTGAGAGGTTACAATATATAGCATTAAGGGAAAGACTCCTGGTCTCCTAAACAACAGGTGGCCCATACTATATTAAACACCTGTGAAAGAGGAATCCATTCATGCTACTATCAGCCTTCCATAAATGGCCTCAAAGAACCATGTTGTAGATGTCACAGATATTGAATTTTCTACTTAAACTATATTAAATGTTCTTGCTAAAGCATGGGTCACTTTGTTGTTTGAAAGACAAGGCCACCTCTCTGTGAAACTTATGTGATTGTATTCTCATCAATGATAAACAAAGAAAAATGGGCCATGCTATTAAATGCTTGCACTCCCTTTGATGACCACTTGGTGGGGACTATTTAAACTATAACAATAACTTCTCCTATTGACACCTTTTATGCCACCTAGAATGCTCTATTCATTCCTACGCTACTTCTTGTCTTTTCCTAGTAACTCGGCTCTCAGGGCTATTTTTCCTCTCCTCCTGGCTTCTTTCCTAGTGGGTCACTGAGTCTATCTTTGGGTCTTATGCCCT
This sequence comes from Torreya grandis, assembly GCA_037957365.1. NCBI lineage: Eukaryota > Viridiplantae > Streptophyta > Pinopsida > Cupressales > Taxaceae > Torreya > Torreya grandis. The sequence goes on along the minus strand of JARHVA010000181.1, from coordinate 3,017,935 downwards.
TTGAATTCCTTTGGGCATGCACTCATGAGTTCTTTCAACCACTTGTTTGAAAGAACTTGTTCTTTGGCTTCTCTTCAATGTCTGATGAATCCCATCAAAATTGACATCTAGGGGCCTATCACCATTTAAAAACCAATGGCTATTTCACTATCTTGAATTTGATGTCTATGGGCATATCACCAAATGTTTGAAACTCTAACAGCTAGTTCACCATCTTGAATTTAACATTCTCGAGCCCATCATCATCTTTAGTAATTCTTTCAGCTTTTTGAAAAATTAACCTTCCCAAAGGGAAGGTGACCCTTCAAAAAAAATAAGGTCCCTTTTGGTAGCTAAGATCCATTTGCAAGGGCACCTGCCTTTCAAGTTCTTTTGGGTTCCCTTGTCTTTCAAATTCCTTTAGACAAAATGTCAAAAAAAATTCCTTTGGACATTTTCCCCTAAGGAAATGTGCCTTCAAGGTCTTGACCTTCTCTTGGTAAATTTATTTAGACAAAAGTCTGAAGGAAATCCTTCAGGCATTTTGTCTAAAGGAATTTACCTTTGGTTTCTCCATGGATTTTCTTCAGACATTTTTTTTGAAGAAATCCTTTGTCTTGCCTTGTCACTTTTTCCAAAGGAAGCTTCCCTTCAACCTTCTACCTTGATCTCTTTCAAATGTGTTCTCTGCCCTTTGCAAGGGCACCTTGGGTCAAATTTTTTCCTTTGGATCTTTCTTGAATGGTCCCATTTGTCACCTACCTGCCCTCTATAAGGGCAGCTGACCTTCGGAGCTTTGTGAAAGACTTGCATCTCTTTGAAATTGGCCCATTCTTTTACCAAAAAAGGCTTGTCCAAGGTAATTACTTAAATTGAAATAATCCCCAAATCAGCCTAAAAACCTATAGGACTCAGATCACTTGGCTCTTTATAAGAACAAGTCTATTATAAAGGGAAAAAACCATAATTATAGTAAGGTGAAGACATCAGAGACTGACTGCTCAGGACAACAGGGAAAGAAAAGGGAGATTGATTTTTGGCCTTTAGGACCAAAATTTGGTCAACAAGAAGAAGAAAGCTTGGTGTATGCTTGTTAATACTTGGAATATTTTGCATGAAAATAAGGTGTTTTCATCAATCTCAATATAGAAAGAGAGAATTTAAAGATAACTAAAAAGTGTAGTTATTTTCATGATCTAGGTCATGGTTGAGGTTTGCATAGAGGACTAAATGATGAGATAATGGGAAGATAGGTTTAAGTAGTTAATATGCTTGAAATTATTTTGGAGGTTATCAGAGGCATTCTAAGGTGGTCTATAAGGTTTATATTAGTATGGAATATGGTTCAAGAGATTGGTTAGATTTTTCAAATTAAAGTGGACCAAGGTGTGCATGGTGATAGGGGGAGCATGTGTGAGATGCTTTAGAGATTTAGAAAGCTTTTTTTGTTTTGGTTAGGTGAAAAGAGTGTTTTTAGGTCATTGTGGTGATAGAGGATGTTATGAGGGTTCCCTAGATGCATTTTTGAGGTTCTATTGTTTCTCATGATCCTTTGGAGAAATAAAAAGTATCATTATAGCTTAAGAGAAACAAGACCATCATTGAACATCTTGAAGGTATGAAGAGACTAGTTTTTTTGTGAATTTAATATATGTACCTATAAATTTAACTCTGGTCAAAAGGGTTTCATGGAGGTGTTTTCTATAGTGCCAAGATCCTTCCCTGTAAGTTTGGTATCTTGATGTATTCTCTAGCTCAAGTTATGAGCTTTCAATGTTGGTCCTATGTGCAGTGACATGCTAGAGGCCATCAAATTTATGCTTGGATAAATAGTCATTTGGAATTAAAAAATATAGATTTTGTGGTTTGAATTCAAATGATTATGCATGAGTTTTTGGGACTCGAGAGCATTCTTTTGCCTGTAGAAGCCATGGAAGAGGTCAAAACATGTTGGTATAAAAAGCGAAGTTAAAGTACACTTCCTATAGATTATCCTCAAAATGATTTGGAGTCTTGGATATCCATATAGGTAAATTTATTATAGGTCAAAGTCAGATTTTTTTGACTATGTTTTTTCTTAGAAAACTTGGGTTGACTAAAGTGGATTTAGAACCTCTCTATTGGTCTTGAATTGGTATTCTAAGTGTTGGATGATGTTGTTACCTCATTATAGTGTTGTTCCATGCATTGAGGAAGTTCTAAAAGTGTGCCTTTGTTTAATAAAATCTCAATGAAAGAGGACTATGTTTAAGGTTTTTATCTTGTTAATTTTTTATTATGACCATAGTGTGGTGGACTGTGGAGATTTGATGTTATGGTGATGTTGATAGTTGCGGTGAGTTTGGTAATGGCCTATTTAATTTGTGTGTTAGAGGTGACTAGTTTGAAAAGTTTATGGTTTAAAAAGTCCTAATTGGGTGAGATCACACCAACACACACATATTTTGTACATGTTAGTTAAGTTCACCTATTTAACACCAACCTATCTACAATAGGTCTAATGTCTACCTCTTAGACATTTGAATATTATCCTCAATTGACAATAAGTGAGAGTGATAGACATTTTCATTATGTTAAAAATGCATTCCTTTGATTTTTCTTTCAAATGTTCAAGGTGGAGCCTTATAATCAATGCTTCTCCATTGGTGCCTGTATAGAGATTTCAATATGGGGTGCTTGGTTCATTGATTTCCCTTCATTTTCCTACATCAGGGTACATGGGTTTGATTATGTCCCTTATATGCTTTCAAAGTTTCTAGATGATAGATAGACACTTATGAAGCTAGTGAAAAACTTTATGGTGACACAAAAGCTTTTGGTTTATAAACATAAATCTACTTACATTCATTTAACAATGATTATTAGTAGGTACACTTGTGCCACAATACATAAGGATAAGTTAGTATAAACAGACATAGTATAAGTCAACCTCCAATCATTTCATAGCCATCCCTTATTTGATTTAAATGGAATAACAAAGCATTCTTTGAGTGGGTCATTTAAACACCTCTTATTATGAGGACTTTTGGATGGATTGTGATGATGAAAGGAATTCAAAATTATTGAGTATACTCACTTCACCTTAGATCAAACAATAAAGTTAAATATTGTGAATATTCCTAATGATTTAAGTATTGAATATTATGGTGAATTGATAGATGAGAACTAATTTTCACAAAGAATCAAAATAACACTTATTTATAGGGTTGGCTGGAGTTAATAAGAGATAACATCATTATAGACTCAAACTCAAGGAGTCTTTAGAATAAATTTGGTGTGGATCAAAAGCAAAGGCATAGATGTACAATATGCACAACATCCTTTGCCTTTGAAAGCTATAAATACACCTCCCCTGAGTTGGTAAAGAAAAATGATGCAGAAGATCAAGTGACACCTTCATATATTATAAGGGACACTATTATTATGATTGAAGAAACTAAAGAGCCCTCACCTCAACCTGAAAAAAGACCCCTAAAGTTCAATCTCAAAAATTCAAATAGAGGGAAGGGTACTCCTTGAATATCAACTATTTTGAGTAAGACACCTAAAAAGCAGTTCATTCACATGGGTTGATTAAGAACACTACATTGTAGTTAATGAATATAGATCCTCCCATCTTGGATCCTAAAGAGACCCCTTCAAAAGTAATAGCCTCTCTTATGATAAACAACAAGGATCTCCCTCTCATGATATCACCAAAGAGACCATTAAATCAGTCCTAAAAGAAGGGAACTATCTTCTAAAGTCAGCATAAACTTCTTCTAAGGTAGTGGAACATTTACCTGCTATTCAAGAAGAAGAAGAAGAAGATTTAGCCACTCAGTAAGCTTTAGAATCAAAAGTCACACCTCCTTTACAAATGAAAGAGATAATGGATAATGTGATGGAGCAAAATCTTATTGCTCAAGAATAGGCATAGGTTGAATTAGCATAAATGCAAGGATAAATTGATATCTAAGTGTCCCAATGGCTATGTAAGATAGTGAAAAAGAGAAATAAGACTATTCCACCTTTGGAAATAGAGTTTAGCACCTTAATTGCTCCACATCCTCAAGCTACCAAGAAACCCAAAACATTTTCTCATATTTTTGTAGATGATCAAGGTGAGAAGTATGTTGAAATTTCTATTCCCCCTCTTAAAAAGTCAAAAGAAGAGATCACATCTATAGATTACTAGGTTTCATGTATTCACTTGGGCAAGCCTACTCATAAGGTATTAAAGGAGGATGTATAGGTCAACATTTGTTCATTGATCAAAATTTTCGATCATGATAAAGCCATGAAATATTAGTTGAAAGAGAAGGTAGAGAAATTTACTTCAATGATACAAAGAATGATCATCTTGATGTAATCAAAACTTCAAGATTATGCTTTGCATATCGAGACTCTCTAAGCAGTTGAGAGAATATGGAACATGGGGAGAGATACTGAGGAATGGTTTGATAAGTTGTTAGAATAAGGAAACAAAAATATAGCCTTGACAATCAAAGACTACTCTACTATAGAGGAATAAAGATAATACACTTACAAGAAATAGGCTAAATATAGAGAATAATTTTGTAAACTAAAGAATTAGATACCATGACTGCAAGCCCTGACCAGGGTAGATAAGGATATTTTGGTTGGTGAAGGAGTCTTGATAGAGTATGAATTAGGTGAACAAGTTGAGTTTATAGGGTTAACAAGATTCAAGATAAATATTATAGAAGAATCCTTGTGCAAATTTAAAGAATCAAGGATATTATTATTTGACCCCATTTCTAATATTAGTGAAATAATTGAAAAAATCTCATGCCTATTCTTCAGAGAAGGAGGGAAAGTAATTAATATAGAATATATGCAAGGATTTTTTAAATAATTGATCAATTAAAAAACTAGCCTTACTAATTAATTTAGTTATGAATCAATTAAAAAATTTATGTACTTCCAAAACTCAATTGATAAGTTGGGCAAGGATTTGAAAATTTTCTAAATAAATCCTCAACAAATGATAAATCTATAGGTAGAGGCCAAAATTCCTTATCAACATTCTTAAGCCCCAGATCATGACAAGTTAGAAAACATATCGCATAATTTTGGGGAATATGAGGATAAACTTCAACAAGAAATGCAAGGGGAGTTCGTCAACATTGATGATAAGGAAGGAGATGAGGAACATGTGCCAAAGAAGACTACCTAACTTGTAGTTCACAACTATGTTTTGTCACAATTTTATTTGAAGGCTAAGGGATACATTTTGGTTCGAAGGTTTTTTTGCTTTTGTGTGCAACTTGAAAAATCGACATACATCCTAAATTGTGCAACCAAATTCTATTTATATAATTTGTTCCCTATAATCTAGGCTTAATATTTCATATAAGTAGAATGCTTGCATGCCTATCAAATAGATGTAAAAAATTTATAACTTTTTCAAGAAGAGCATGTTTTGAAGGAAAAAAAAAACTTTGTGTTTTTTCAAGAGAATCAATAGAGCTAAGTATTTCAAGACTTTAAGTTTGCCTTTAGTTGTGAATGAATGTTATTATGCTCATTTATTCCTTATATTATTTTCTTTGTTCTTTCATAACAAAAGTATCAATTGGTGTTAATTTTATTTCAAGTTAATGGATGTAATATCTAAATAAAATCTACATTTGCTCACTTATTTGCATTCCTTCTTCTCTCTTTTTATAATTAATATTTTTTATTTTCTCATATTTACTTTACTACTCATATTTCCTTTCTCATACATGAGAACCCCAAAATGAATTTAGTATGTACATTTGTAAATATGTTAGGCTTGTGTTTTAACTTTATTTTGAATAAAGGTATCTTCACCTGCAAATAGAAGAGGGACTCTATTCCACAATAATGTTGATTGTGGTGCATGCGTTGAATTGTCATACACTTTTTTTAGACAATAAATCTCCACCTTGTTTACAGATCAATTTATCCCATATTTGTTACGTTTATTTTTGAATAATATCAATAATGATTTTTTTTACAGTTCTATATATTCCACATGAGTAACCTATTCAGTTTGACACATTTATTATTATAATTTCATAACAACCTATTATACAACCTACATAGTATATGTCTCCACAAACAATGCAAACTCTATTGTAAAAACAAGTGATTCATTTTCATATACAATTAATTCTCCAACATTATCTATGTAAAATACCTATTAAACATACATTATCTAGATCCTTGCATCCTATAGGAGTCTTTATGTAACCTTGTGTATGTGTGTTACATGAATAATTTTGATGTTTTATCCTAATAGATAGCAGATTTGATAGGTTAATTTGACTACTAGAACTATAGAGTACATGCATGATTAGTTAAAGTATACTAATGGTTATAGATATTCTATAGATCATGACTATTTTTTGAAGTTTGATTGTGTGTGTGTGTGTGTGTGTGTGTGTGTGTGTGTGACACCTCAACATGTGAAATTTTCATCGATTGATACATGACCTCCACCTGTGCATTCCATTTATGGGATCTTAGGTTAATTTTGACACATTTCATTGTACATAGCTTTGCATTTTTTTCTTACTTGATCAGATTTTTATGTCTTGGATTATTGATTACTCCATTATTTTATATTGATGTGTACATATGTGGTTTATTTTTCATTCTTCTAGCCATTTATTTTCACTTGATTATCATGTTTTATTGGCCCTTGTATCTTAATTTATTATCCCAATCTAAACATTCACACTAGCTACACTATGATGGCATATACACATACATCATTTATAATAGTCTAAATTTAGTTTCCATTATTTGAGGCTTATTACACCTTAATGTGGCATACTACTTCCCTATTTCTCCATATTCACTATATATGGTTTTTCTTTTCATGACACACATTAATATTGAGCAATCACATATTCTATGCTTATAGTCCTTATGACATTTTCTCATTAAATATTTACATCTTGCAGCATGCATCTATTCGAAGTTTTATCATTTATCACTTTGAAACATGACTCTATTATTTGATATAGGCATGCCATTTTACTTCTTAACACTACTTTGCTACTTTAATTAATGCACACTATGAATTCACATATGATATTGACTATTAGTAGTCTTTCCATTCTTCTATTTTTCAGCCTTTCCCTTTGGAATCACTTCATTACTAAGTCCTTTTTCATTTCAATATTAAAAATAAATTAAAAATTAAAATATCTCAAAAAGTATGAAAACATTCAAATAATCCCAAAATATAAAACCATGACCTATACATAGCTTTCTTAGATGGTACACATGGTTACTTAATACCATGTGTCATATACATGGTGAATTACATATCTATTTTATATACACATGATTTTAATAGTATAAATGAGTTATATGTAGGACATACATGTTACATATTATATATGGACATGTTAATTCTCACACTGACAAGAAACCTTTCCTTATTTGGGGGCATGTCCATACTAGGGACATCATGGTATTATTAGTGTATATTTCTCATGCTTGCTAGGTTCTAGCTAGGGTTTTTTGTCCTTTTTCTAGTTTTTTCCTATGTGTGGATTTATTCCACATTACTTAGAATATCTTGCATATTTTTTCTCCTTTCCTACTTAAGAAAGGGTTCTCTATTGTATTATAACATGCTTTCATTTCATTTGTAAATAACAATTGGTTTTGTTCAGTTGGTTTATTCTTTGTGTGTATGTTGAAGCACCAATGGTTGTGGTAATGGTGTGTTGGAGAGATCTTGGCTGAAGAGTGTTTTGAAATCTTTCATGGTACGAGATCCATCCTCCAAAAACCATTACTCAGTGATTTTATGTTGTAGCCTTTTTTAGGTGGAAGAAGTAGCATAAGCTTTCTCTATGGGTCACTTGTGAGGAGTGCTAGAAGCTTAATTTTTGAACTGTGTTATATGGTATTGATATAAAACATTAGAGGAAACTATATTGAAGACCAACATGTACCATGAAATAATATATTGTTCATACTTCCATTATGGAAAATCTATTTCTGGGCAAAATTGTATTTTTTACCAAAATGTGATATGTTTTGATCAATTATTATTTACTCATAAGGAATTTTATGACACTATTTCTGGGTTATGAGATTTTATCTTAGATATTTATATAATATTTTAAGGTTTTAAATTTAGATGAGTATTAATAAATTTATGGTCATTTTAATATGTTGTTTTGGGCACTCCTCTTCTACCATATAAAAATGGCTAGTTTTCTGCTAATTACTCTTGATTTATCATGAGTCTTAGTAAATTTTTTTTGGGTTTTATGCACTTTGATGTCACCTTTCTAGATCATTTGGAAATTATTAATTTCATTTAACAATGCAAAAGTTATGGTAGTTTTACTAACATTTTTTTCCTAAGTGGAAAATACGTTGTTATTTATTTATTTGGCCCTTAAGTAGAATTATTTTTCCATTAAAAGTGTGCATTGGGGTGGATGGGAGGATTTTTTGAGTTCTTGTAATTTTTTGTGGTTCAATTCTTTTTCTAACGAGTGGTTGGAAGACTATCTTCTTTTCTAATTTGGTCACTGAAATCAGCGTATAGTGTAATTTTTAATCTTTTGACCCATTTACATAAATTTGTAAAGCATGTATCATTTGAACTGTAACTCAGATTTGAGTTTTTTTTTTAAAAAAGTGTATTGTTTTTAATTATCTATCTATTTGTGTCATCACTTTTTAAAAACTCACTACTTTATAAAGTGCCATATTCAGGAGGGGTTGTTTGTGCTATGGGCCTTGCTATTTTCTAAATTGTACTTCATGCACACACTATCTTAGATGCATTTTTAGATGATCCCAACATCCTTTTGCATGTGATTTATAGGTTTTTTTGGGTTATTGATCCTTTTTGGTGTGTTTTTTACATACATAATATTTTTTTCACCATTTGCCACACTCTTCCATCAGCTCATGACATGCATTAGTACTTTGATACACTTTTAGTTTATGTCATGTCTCTCACAAGGCCCCTTTCTTAGCACCTTACCTTATTCTATGGAGATATTTTTATTCTCCCTTATTTTTGGAGCACCTCTCATGATTCTTGATGGCTTATTTGACAAGTCAGCAGTCTCCTTGTTTGGAGTTATTCTAGTGAAGTCCAGTGTCTTTCTTATTTCTATTTAGTGTTTTTTTGTGTATGTGCTATAATATACTTGCACTAATTTATAAAGTGCCATGGGAGTTTTCTGATTTAGCCTTGTCTACCTTCATGGGTTTGTGTGCTCTATGTTGGGTACATTTTTTACTTTTTTAATTGCTTGTCTCTTCCACACCACCATGGGCCATCATCTTTGACATATTTCATCTGTATTTTTAACACAACTTTTTTGATAGTTGATAGTCTCCCATAGTTTGAAGTATAACTATTCTTATGAATCCTAGTGTCATCTTATCTTCTTCGATAGTTTGACAGTCTCTTTCAGCATGACATGGAGCTATTTTAGTGTATACAATGTCAATTTATTCAGTATTCAAGTACTGGATTCAGACCACTCATATAGACCTTTTTTCCTCCACTCTACCTAGTTAACAATATGGGGGGGTGTGATATACATTCTACTTCTTAGGTGTTGAGCATTCCTTGCACATGTAGTACTCTTTTATACTTTCATTGCCACTAATAGTCTTCTTGATTGAAGCTATTATGTTGAAGCTCAATTTTAGTTATTTTTGTGATCGAGTAGTGGATTTGGACCACTCATGTATATTGAGATCCTTCATGACTTGTGAGTACTAAGAGTGTAGACTACTTCTAGGTCTCTCTTCTTCTTTTCTCTCTTTAGTGGGGTGGGGAGTTTTTCCTATGAGTTTTCTCTTTTTTCTCCACTTTATAAGAGTTATATGTATATTTTACACCTATTGAGTGTTTTCTAGATTCCTCCTTTATACATGGGTATCTTATTTAGGAACTTTATTTTCTAGAACCCATATGAGGATTGTTACTTAACTCCATGGTCTTCTTGGTGATTCTTATAGTGACACCATTTTGGTATCCCCACTAGTGACACTAGTGTGGCAGCCCCACTAGTCTTTATGCTCACTTTTTACCATCTTATTAGAGGGTGTTTAAGCAATGTTTCCCTGGGTTCATCATTTTACCCAGTATTTTGGATCATAGTGTTCATGTTTAGTTATTCTTGTATTCAATATATTTTCTACTTTGACTTGGTAGTTACAATGAATTAACATCCATGTACTCCAGGTGTCCATAGGGACACGTGGTTTCAAACTACATCCTTTATTATTAGCCCCAAGCTTCACTTGAAGGGGGGGGGGGTGTGTTAGAGTATGTTTCTCATGCTTGCTAGGTTGTAGCTATGATTTTCATCCTTTTGCTATTTTTATCTTATGCGTGGATTTATCCCACATTACTTAGACTAGCTTGCATCTTGTTTCTCTTTGACTATTTAAATAGGGGTTATCTATTATAACATGCTTTCATCTAATTTGGGAATAACAATTATTATTTTTATTTGGTTTATTCCTTGTGTGTATGCTAAAACACCAATGGCTATGGTAATGGTGTGTTAGAGAGTTCTTGGATAAAGAGTGTTGTGAAATCTTTTAGGTACACTTTATAGGTTATATCTTTATATGCCATTTAATGGATTGTGTTTAGTTACTTAGATTATTTATACATGACTTACTCTTTTTTATACCTTTTGAAGTGATACTTCTTATTGATATTGTGCTTTGTTATAATGGATGATGACATTGATTATTTATGTAGATTAACATTGCTTGTTATGTGCTTATTTAATGTTGATGATTCTCACATTGCTTAATCATTTTACATTATGTATTGTGTGTTCTATTTTCTCTTGGTACATTGACTATGTCTTCTCGAGTCACGTGTTAAATGTGCTAGAAGATTATCTAGTCTATCTCATGGTAGTCTTGTGTCCATGTTAGGTCAAAGTTGAATCACATTTTTTATGCTTGTGTGCTTGAGTTATTCACTATGATATTGTGTATATTTCCATATCTTTATACATGTACATATCTTTGTAGGGAAAAAATTGATGTTATTGTGTGTTTGCGTTGTGATTTCTATCACACTTATTTATACCATGTGTTATCTTTTTCTAATTGATGTTGAGATAATTTATATCATGCATCTAGTGATATTCTATTTATTGTGTGATTTATTAACATATTTATTTATGTTTGAAAACTATTTTAAAATTAATTTTCCTGATCATATTTTTGTGTAAATAATGAATAATCTCCTTTACCTTGGATTAAATGTTTTATACATGCTTATAATGTTCAAAATATTTCTCTACGGACATATATTATCATGTTTTATATCATAATTTACATGATTATAGTTTTCTTGTATAATACGTGATGTACATAACTCTTTCTTTTGAGATAAATGATTTATAATCTTCATATCTCATATCAAAGGGTGGAATAAAATGGGTTTGTTTATATATTTATATGTGTTATATAGAGAATTTCACATTTTGAGATATATTATATGTTTAGATCAGTCAAGTTGAGAAAATTGAGACATATTTTACATGATTTCGAGGAAAAATTGAGGTATTCTAAGACATTTTTACATTATACATTATTTTGAGGAAAAACTAAGACATACTATGAAATTTTAGGAGAGATTTTACAATTGTACATCATTTTGAGCAACAATTAGATCACTTTGGAGCATGAATTTTCATCCATGTATAGTAATTCTATTTTATATTATTTGAGGAATGATGGAGTGATGGGGATGATGGTTATTACATGATCGCTTTGGGCCTATATCCATCTTTGGCAGTTGATCATTTTAGAAACAAAGATGATTTCATGGTTCCAAAAAAAGTTAATTTTTTACCAAGGTAGTGTGGTTGAGGTTTTACACCACTCATTTTATGACAAAAACTTTTCAAGATGGGTAGTTTGGGCATTTACTCTCCTTAACTTATATTTTTAGTAGTTACATCTCCTTTGAGGCCATGAGCACCCCATGAATTTCTTTATTCAAGTTAAACAAATGACAATTTGGTTTGCATACTATCAGGTGTATGCATTCCTTAACTTTTCAATTACAATTTTTTTAATGATTTAGATTATTTGAGATTCCCTACATTGATATATACATGTTTATTATAGGTTTTACATGGAGAAATGATACACTTTGGCTATACTTATAAAAATCAAGCACAATTATCACATGTACTAAATTTACTAATTTTATCTTTTTAATTAAGCATTTTAAATGCTATATTAAAAGGAGGCATCTATAGACACCCAAATTTTGTATTTGACACTTTGAAAACATCAAATTTTACATATTTTTTCATGTTTTGACATTTCACATATATTTTACTCTTGATCACACTTTCCCCTATCCATCTACCCATCTATTATCTGAGCCCCTTCTATTTATCATATACATTTATTAATATTAATTAAGTTGATATAATAGATATTCAAAAATTTAGATAAACCATCTCCATATTTCATATCCATATTTTACACTCTTAGGATAATACAAGTAATCACAAAGTGTTGATTACCTTAGATGTCTCCCTCTATTAGTGGTGTCCAAGTGCCTTTAACAACTATTTTTCAAATTATGAAATCTCCATTAGGTTAGCCTATAAATGTTTCAATGGCTAGTCATAGTTGTAATTAAAGAATATTCATCTATAAATAAATCACCTCTAAGGTTATCATACACTTGGAACACTTGAGTATCACTTGGAAATCACTTAACACTCTCTTGGAGCATTATAAAAAGGCATACACACATCCAAAATATTCAAGGAATAACCATAGATTAGTCCACAGAGAAAATTTTGAATATGCAAGGTTAAATTTTCATGGATAAAAGTATCAAAGGAAAAAATATAAAATTGAATTTTAGAATATTAAATATGTTACACACACACACACACACATACACACACACACACACACACACACACACACACACACACACACACACACACACACACACACACACACACACACACACACACACACACACACAATTTGGATAACTACTTATGGTTTGATCCCTCTTTGAAGTATTGGAATATATGGAATAGTTAACTATTTAGTAAGGTGTGATCTGGATTAACAACACAAAATAATAACCCATTTTTAATGGTATATTGTGCTCAATCAAGCACAATTTAGGTTTGGATAAAGGTGATGGATTACAAACATTTCACCATAATTTTATAGAGGTGTGCACACACTTAATCACATTTTAGGCACAATTGTAGGGATCTAAGATATATTAGAGCCCCATTATGGATAGGGACACTACCAATAAATATTGATAGTTATAGCTACTTTAGTTATATAAAAGTTTTAGCAGTATCCAAGTAGGTTTTTAGCTGTGTTTTTTAATCTAAGTTGTTGATGAAGCACATATAGGTAGTTTTCATATTTGGTGGCAACATCTCTTAGTAATAGGTAGATAGAATTATCTAAGTACATCATTAGTCCCTTACTTTATGTCTCTTGGTTTTAAAATAAGTAAAAACTTACTTCTCACCTTTTTTCATTGTTGGCCTTTGTATATCATGTCCTAGAGAACCCTATGGATACATTTTTATCATAATTCATACCATAAGATTTGATCTCCAATGTACCACTTCACACATTGATTTTATCTATTTCTACACTTATAAAGGAGTTTAGACATTAATTCTAAAAATCATCTACATTTTTTTCAAGTCTTGTGACATCATCACCTTTTTATAAAATAAATTTATAGTTGGAGCATTACATTTGAATATATAGGATATGTGGTGGAGTTGTTACTATCATTTGGGTTTGATACACTCACATGTAAAGGAGAACTAGATTGACTCATATTTCCAAGAATGTGAGATATGTTAATGTAACTCCTCAAGTGGTAGCCTGAGTTAACTAATTTTCAATTAATTTTTTGTTATTAAATTTCAAGATTAAGTCAAGGAGTGAAAGGAGATAATTAATTTCATTATGCCTCCTAGTTCCAAAAATGAATCACATAACCCTAATTGCCATTGGCCTTTGCACTTTCCCATAAAATTTAGATTCATAAACTAAATAAGGTACACATTTGGTTTGTTTTTGCACATTAGATAACATCAAAGGTACATATTTTATAACCTTTTGACTTTTTACCATACATATTTGGTAACCTATTGATTTTATTTCAGTATAGTCAATAGTTCATATTTCACATAGTGAAGTAAAATAATCTATATAACACATATATAGTTCCATAATTCCAAAATTATTTCTCAGTTTGTCATTTTCATCTCCCTTTGTATTTTCATTATTTCTCATTTTTTGTTTAGTCATTTTTCATATTTTTAGTTTCAATTCTTATCACATTAATTTTATGATTTACTATTTTGGGTTTTATTATCTTATATACTTTTATGTGCTTATTTTTAACATTTTACGTTGGTATCAACCCACTATTGTTCCCAATTTGATAAACTATATTGGTGAACCCCTCCATTTTTTTAAGGATTACAGCTTCTAAGTTTTCCCTTAGGTTTTAATCTCTAGTTTTACATTTCAAATGTAATTTTCATATCTAATCTTATTATTTATTTTAATTCTCAATTATTAGTCTTAGCTTCTTTTATGTTGTTTACGCTAACAGCTTATGCCAACTAGGAAATCTATATCTATAGATCGTACTTGGAAAAGGGGCACTACTTATGATTTTTTTTTTTCAAATTTATTTGTTTGGTTTTCTTACTTATTTGAAATTAAAAATACCAATTAAAATTATATTACCTATTATTTTTTATGAAGATGCAAATTTGAATGATATATATTTCCTTATATATGCCTCTTCATGATTATGTATCTTCAGGTGATGAAAATAATTGTGATAATCATGCCAATGTTCATAATGACATGTTTGTAATGATACACCTTCTATTGATATTAAGAATAAATAAACTTGGTGCTTATGAAAGAAAATTATTTTGATAACTATCTTTGGAAAAATATGAAGGAACTTAATTCTATGGTTTCTCTAGTTACCCAAAATGAAATAAGATAATAAGGATAAGGAACCCACACTTGATAATTCCACACATGTTATCATGAATGTTTCTAATCTTCATATTTTATTCTTTAATTGTACATTTGGTGGTGAGGCTAGTGATCTTAGTGGTCCTAATCCTTTTATGCCTAAACCTAGTCATATTTCTACTATTCCAACACACACTAATGCTTATTTAGTGCTTCTTATTTCTAATCAAATGAAAAATGTACTATCAATACATATTTATAATGATTTATATCTTGGTCTTAGGCATAGCCAAGATACAAATAAAATCCATATTACTATTAGTGTTTATATTACAATGGCTCCCACACATATCATTACTATTGGTGTAAAATTATAATTACGCCTTAGTACTTAAGTTTATTTAGGTAATACAAAATTTTATTAGCATTTATTTATTTATATTTTAGAAATTTATCACATTTGTAAAATTAAAATTGCATTAAAGTCCAAGTTTCACACTCACATGGATCATGATGGCTAACCACTTGCATTTATGTATCCACTTTTATTTATGCAACATCTTGTACTTATGCAGCCACTTGCATTTATAATTGTAGGCCAACTACTTGAAATTGTGAGGGTTATTCAGGGTTTATAAAATAAATTCTCTCCTCACACATTTGATAATGGTAATTTTATGAATTTCATATTTTTAGATTAATATAAAGTGAGTTATATTATTTCAAAAATTATTTTCAAAATATCATGTGTGGTTGATGCAGGAGAGTTATCTTAGAGTATAAAAGGGTTAAGACAACTTGATGTTATCCAGAGTCTCCTATTCTCTTATATGGTATCAGAGAGTCACTACTAAAGAGACATCACATTAGATATTTAAGGAGAGGAATAATTGGTCTTCTACACCCTTGAGATCAAATTATTTAATTTACAATCTCGTTTAAATCCACTCTCATTCTTATATCCTAAATTTACTATAATTTTGTGGATTTTTCAAATGTTATGGAAATTTAATTTTGATATATTATCAAAAATTTGAAAATTTATATAGTTTTAGGGTCATTTTAATTTTTGTTATCAGGGGATTTATCTTTAAAGGTTTATACTTTATTCAAATAAATAAAAAATTATAAAGCATTTTAACGATTGAGGGCCTTATTTTATTTTATTAAAAAAAACAAAAACAAGAAAAGAATCAAAATTTGAAATGTTTACTGGCCTCTAAATTTTATTACAATCTTTCTTGAAGGAATTTTAGTTGAGTGGCCACTGCCTAGCCATAATGCCCACTCACCCAGTGCATTTTAAATCCACTCGATATGCCTTGCTTCACCCACCAAATCCACCCTATCCTATTTTGGCCCCCAAACCCTTCATGTGGCCTCTGCCACACCCCCATTCCTTGAAACTACATGGATGGACTGTCACCATGTACCTTGTTAATGCATAACTATATTATATAATTCATCCTTTCCACAACTATACCCAATAAGGCCGCAAGCACCAGTGTGGCATTCTTTAATTTTTTACAACAAAAGTAAATTTTATTTATATATATGTTAAAAGTTTTGAATGTTTTTTTAGTTACCAAAGTTTACATAAAATACTCCCATTAAGGAGAAGCGTGGTTCAAGTCCCCAAGTGGTGCAATTTCTCACTAAGCATAAGTGATGCATTATATAACAAGTAATATACTATTTTTTGAGTTTGTATAAGTGTATTGTGTATTAAATATGAGACATTGTTAAGTATTTTAGTCCAAAAGAGGTGAAATGTTCAATTCACATTGATTAAGTCATTTGAAGTGGGGTATTTTTTAAAAATAAGTGTTTTTAAAAACTTGAACATTTTAAGAGGGGAAATTATTTTAAGCAATATTACACACTTTTTTCTCACCAAGGAATATCCAACCCTTAAATCCCTTTGAACAAAGGGACATTGTTCCACAATCAAGATTTTTTTTCAATGTTATTGAAGATTGGCAAGTGGGCCTACTGGGATAGGCAACTACACCCCCCACACACAAGACATTTTTTGATTGTCAGCTTACTTGGTCCCATTCTACATAAAACTTTAATTTGGCATATCTCTACACTAAGAGCTCCTTACTTGGATATTTTTTTTAAAGTTCACATTTTTCCACATTAATTTCATTATCATGGTCTAAATATCTTCATGATATTCAAAAATTGATTTCTTTTAATTATTCATTTTTTACCAAAATTGTAAGTAATCATATTTTATTATAAGGAGTTTGTGGGGAGATTTATTGTCAATGAACTAAGTATGAAGTGAATTTTTGGATAATATTTTTATTTTTGGCATACTTTAGGTTTCTTCTAAGGTTATTCTTTTGTGCATTATTCTTCATATGCACAACACTTAGTCACACTATGGTGTTTTTACTCTCATTTTTGGGTTTTCATTGTATTTATGGTCATGTGGACCCACTCATTTTGTATTTAAGAGTTATTTTAAAATACCATTATGATTAAATATTGTACTATAATCCTTATTCTTAGTAAGACTAATTATGTACTATGGCATTTGTACATTGAACTATTTTTCATTACAAATGGACTTTGTCCATTTTTATATAGACAAGTTCATACTCCCTCTAACCCAATTTAGTATAATGCATAGCTCAATTCATTTGACATTATCCTTGATCACCTTTTGATGTATGTTTCCATGCCTATTCACCATTATCTGGATCAAATGGAGTGTCCTAGAATTGTTTGGAGCATTCTTCAAAATTTGTTTGGAGACTATTATATTACCAAAAGATATTATTATTTCATTTTAGTTTCCACTTATATTATTTGTTGTAAGGGCACATTCTTATCAGATGTTACTCTTATTTTTGTAGAGCAACCCTTTTAGGTCAATTTTCTGTTAGGAATGAGGGGTATATTTATAAACTCCACTTTTATTCTTTTACATGATGAGTGTTTTCCTTTTACAAATCCATCACACACTTTTATGTTAGAGTATTATTTTTCATTCATTTATGGGAGTTCCCTACTGTGTTCTTTAGCAATTCCACATTTTCTAGAGATCATCAACAATCCACTACTTCTTTTGGATACTCATTCTTTAGTTTCAAGGGATATAGAGCCATGTCATCCACTTCACATGGACTTTATATTAGATAATTATCCATCTCCTTGTTCTGGCAGGTTTAATTTAGTGGCATTACCTTTAATTCATGTTTATGATCTTTCTATCCACTTTTCAAATTTGGACTAGTTATAAAGATATTCATATTGCTTCCTTTATCTTTCATCTTGGAATGGGTAGATTTTTAGTGAACTTATTTTATAATTCCTCTTACAAAGGGAATATACATTGTTTTGGTGCATATGGAATTTTTTTAGTCTTCACGAAGAGGCCCTCATTATTTAAAATCTTCATTTTGTGACTCACATTCCATCACAAACTTTGGAATCTAATTTTGAGAAAGTAGTCCTCTAGGGGTGTTAGTCCTCCTTATTTCTTACTGATATTTTATTTTACATTGGTACCTCATTAGGACTTATTTCTAAGACCCATATTATAGGTTTAGCCTAATTTTTTTGTATATCCTCCCTAAGTTACAATTAAGGGAAGTTGTTGGTGAAAATTTATAATTATACTTTAGTAATTAAGTTTTTCTTAGGTAGTTAATAATTTTCATAGTATTTATTATTTTAATTTTATAAAATACAAGTAATACAATTGCATTAAATTATAAGTTACACACACAGATGGATCATTATGGCCAACTACTTGCATTTATGCAACCACTTTTATTTATGAAACTACTTGTATTTATGATTGTATTACAACTACTTGAATTTAAGAGAACCTGCAATCTATATAAAATCAAACCTCTCCTCATCCATTTGATAATGGAAGGTTTATGTAGTATCTATTTTAAGATTAATATAAAAGTGAGTTATATTATTTTGTCAAAATATTTTTGTGGAATATTTTGTGTGATTTATGTATAAGTGTGATCTTTGAGTATATAAGTGTTAATAACACTTGAGTTTGTCCAAAATATAATATTTTATTATAGCTAAAAAAACTCAAGTTCCATTAGTTCAAAGATAACCTCAAGCTATGCAATTTAAAATCACACAACTATCTCAAGGATCTCACAATTCTAATCATATGGTTAGCTCTTACAAGATATTATACAATCCATTGGCTCATGATGTCCTAGTTCTTCCTTTTCCTCCTATGTATTTAGTTCCTAAATTTCAATTTTACAATGACAATGATGAACCTTAAAATCACATTATATCTTATTTTTATTCATGCTTTGGTTTTTATCACGATGATCTATTGATGATTCTTTAGATTTATTTTATGCATTACATGAAAGGTATGTGTTTATTTAATGATTTGGCCAACATATTCTTAGCTCAATTCACTAAGAATAACTTAAAAAGGATATATGAATTTTGATCATTTTGAATTTAGAATGAGCGGGAAAAGAATAGGGGAGAATTTGGCAGGAGGAACAGATCCTGGTGGTACAACAGAGGAAGAAGGAAAATGTGGAGGGTCAGGTTTACTGACTGATGCAGACAAAAGAAGGTTTTCATCTGCTAACGAGCCCTATAGTGGGGTCGAAAACTCACCATTAAAAAGTGCGTTAGAACAGTACACGGAGAAAGTGAAAGATAAAGCTGAATATAAAAAAGAAAATAACTCTGAAAGACAGACAGGGGCCCCCAAACAAAGGACCTGGTCATCGTTGTTTGGGAAAAAACCAACAGGGAAATCCCTTTTCCCACCGGTGACATCTAAATCATGCTGGGAGAAAGGTGAGTTTCAAGTTTTTATCCCAGACCCTCTACTTGATTTCTCAGTATCATCCATGGAACTCACCCTAGTTGGAAAGTTTCTAGGAGCTAGACCAAATATAGATTCACTCAGATCTATGATCAAAAAGAAATGGACTGTATGCGGAGAAGTAGACATTGCACCAATGGTGAATGGTTTTTTCTCTTTTATCTTCAATTGTAAAGAAGATTTGAATAAGGTTCTTAGTGAAGGGCCTTGGTCTTTTGGAAAATGCACTCTTCCAATCAAGAAATGGGAACCAGAAATGGATTTATCAGACTCTTTCTTCTTAACTACCCTATATGGGCTAGACTGCCTAGTCTTCCATTAGAATTCTAGCATGAGGACATTTTAAATGGAATCGCTAGTTCATTTGGTGAGTTAGTGGCTATGGATAATGCCACGGCTTCAAGAACTAAACTCCAAAGTGCTAAAATTTATGTTAAAGTGGCAGACTTGAACCATCTCCAAAAAAAAGTGGAATTAATTTCTAAGCTTGGTAAGAAAACCCAAGAGATTGTCTTTGAAGATTTGCCAAATTCTTGCTATGCGTGTAAGAAACAGGGGCATTGGGTTAAGAATTGCCCCAACAGGGGTAGATCCCATCCAAAAAAAATTTAGGAAGGGAAAAATATAAAGATTCAACAAAAGAAAATATGGAAGGTAAAAGAGGACTATCGAAAGATAGGGAAGAAACAAGAAGCTTTAGTAGATCTACACACAGAAGAGGATAAAATTTCTGCAACAGAAGAAGATGGCAACCTGAATTTATTAGGAGCAATAGAGCCCCTATTAAAAAAATATAGTCCCCTAATGGAAGAGAAGGGGATGAAATCAAAGAACAAAAAACCAGATCATCTAACAGAAGAAGAAGCTAATTTTCTAAACCAAAATACCCAAAGTTTATAAAATCAACTTTTTAAGGTAAAGGATATTGAAGGATTAGAGGAAGGAGAAGTATTACCTGAAGGGGGAATAATATAGAAGAAGGAGAGATGTGTGAAGCCCAGATGGGGGAAAAGTAGGAGGTATCAAAGGATGAAAATAAAACTCCAGTGAAAGAGGCCCTAATGGCAGAAGAAAAGAAAGAGACCGATAAAAACTCAAAAAACCAAAAGATAAAAGGTGAGAAAAAGAAAAATACAAAACACATGGTGATGAGAAATGGCAGTGCGAAAGGAAATGGTCCTCTTAGGAGCAAAGAAGGAAAAGGATTTGAACCGCAAGCCAAATTAAAACCGGATGTAGGATCTCCAGATAAACCTAGGAAAAAATCTGCAAAGAGGAATAGAGAGATGGAAAGTAAGCACAATATAGCAGATGGAAAGCAGGCAACCCTGTCGAAATGGCTCCATAACAATAAAAACCAATGAGAATTCTTAGCTAGAATATTAGGGGGCTAAATAGCATATATAAAGTAGATTTAGTTAGGAATTTTGTCAGAGAGCAAAAGCCAGACTTCCTTTTGCTCCAAGAAACCAAAATGAGTAAAGAGAAAGTAGAATAGATCAAAGATTTTAAAAATTATACTATTAAGGCCAGCAGCTCCGAAGGTGCTTCAGGGGGAACCATGATGCTATGGAAAAAAAACCAATATTCTGGTTCTATTTTGATGGAAAGTAAAAAAATTTTGGCTGTTAAAATAACTAGTTTTGACCAAAAGGAAAGTTGGTATGTTGTAAATATCTATGCTCCCAATGCCAAGAACCAAAGGAAAAAGGTCTGGGAAACCTTCTCAAATCTTAGAAGCAAAGATTATTGTGGGCGATGGATTATAATGGGAGATTTTAATGTTCCTCTCTATGATTATGAGAAAAAGGGTGGTAATACTATTCAAATGGAAGGGAGATTTGATCTCATGGAGTTTATAAGTTAAGAAGGCTTAATGGATGTGGAGCTGTAAGGAATTCAATATACTTGGAGCAATAAGAGACTTGATAATGAATGTATACAGGCCAAGCTTGATAGGGCTCTCATTTCCCTAGACTGGATAAAAGATTACACTTGTAAATTGGAAGCATGCCATAGATTAGGCTCGAATCATTTCCCTCTTATTTTCACAGCGGTCAAATTGAACCAGAAAAAGAATCATCCGTTTAGATTTGAAAAGATGTGGATGCAGCACCCACAGTTTGAAAGCAAAATAAAAGAGTGGTGGAATATACCTATTGAGGGAACAACTCTCTTTAGAGTGGCTTCCAAGCTCAAAAATGTTAAAAAGGAAGTTAAGAAATGGAATAAGGATTGTTTTGGAAATATCTTTGAGAAAAAGAAGACTATTAAGGAAGAAATTAGTAGAATTTAGGAAAAAATTCAGCAAAACGGTTATACTTCTGACTTTCGTAGAGAAGAAAGTGAACAATTGGTTCAATACCAAGATATTATAACAAAGGAAGAAACCTATTGGAGATAAAGATCTAGGGTGCAATGGTTGAAAGAAGGAGACAAAAATACAAAGTTTTTCCATCTTTCCACTCTGAAACATAGAGCTAAAACTCATATTCAACACTTGAAAAAAGGAGATCAGAAGATAACAGAGGAAAAGGAAATAAAGGAAGAAATGCTTTCATTTTTCTCCTCCCTGATGAAGGCTGATAGAAACATCAACTTGAAAAGTCAGGCTGATATCCTATGTGTGGTTCCTCCTTTGGTCTCGAAGGAGCAGAATAACATGTTATGTTCCATACCTAAGGAGGAGGAAATCTTCAAAGCAGTTAGATCTTTAGGAGGAGATAAAGCACCTGGACCAGATGGTTTTCCCATGTTCTTTTTTCAAAAGCTCTGGAAACTTATTGGCAAAGATGTCAGTAATGCAGTGAAGGAATTCTTTGGAGCCAAACAAATGCTGAAAGAAGTTAATGCCACTTTTCTGTGTCTGATTCCAAAAAAGGTTAGAGCTGACAGTCCTAATCAGTTTAGATCGATTAGCCTGTGCAACTCCTTCTATAAGATAATATCCAAAGTTCTAACAACCAGATTAATTCAAGTGATCCCATCAATAATAGCTGATCAGCAAAATAGATTCATCCCAGGCAGACAAATCCTCAATTCTATAATAACGATGCATGAGAATATTCACTCGCTGTTCAGCTCAAACAATGAGGGGTTCATAATGAAAGTGGATATTGCTAAAGCATATGACAGGGTGGATTGGTTATTCCTTTCTAAAAGCCTTAATGCCTTTGGCTTTGAACAAAGAGTGGTTGACATGATCAAGCAGTTGATATCTACTACTTCTATTGCTGTGTTGGTAAATGGGAGTTCGTCTCATTTTTTCAATCCGTCAAGGGGATTAAGACAGGGGGATCCTATTTCCCCTATTCTGTTTATAATTATGGCTGATAGTATGGGGTGATACTTAGGGGACTTAGTTAGTAAAGGTTTATTTAAGGGCCTGAAACCCTCTTCGCATCCTTTAATATGTTCCCATGGTCAATTTGTTGATGACACTATCTTCATGGGATAATCTGAAGTCACAGAAGCCAGAACTTTAAAGGAATCTATATTTTATATTCTTCTACCTCTGGACAACTGATAAACTGGAACAAAAGTGCAGTATTCTTTACTAATACCCCAAGTCACAGACAGAACAAAATAGCAAAAATCCTTGAATGTTCCATAGGATCTTTTCCTTCCTCTTACCTTGGTCTCCCTTTTGGGATGAAAGTTCCTGAAGCTTTCTAGGAAGGACTTATTAACAAATTTAGTAAGAAATTAGCGGGATGGAAAGGTAGTTTTCTAAGCCAAGCTGGAAAGCTCACCCTCCTCAAAGCAAGTCTTCAAAAGAATACCCACGTACGCTTTGAGTCTTTTCAAAATCCCCACTAAATTTGCTGAAGCTATTGAAAAAATTTAGTGAAACTTTCTTTGGTCAGGTACTGAGGAGAAAAAAGAATGCCTTTAATAGCATGGGATAACATCTATAAACCTGTCAGGGAAGGTGGACTAGGAATAAGGAAAATTAGAAGTATGAACACAGCTCTCTTAGCTAAGCAGGGTTGGAGGGTTTATCAGGAAAATAAAGAATGGAGCAAAATATGGAAGCACAAATACTTATTTAAGGCAAAGTCACTCCCTGAATTCTTTTCTAATCTAGACATTTCCCATCCTTCTGCCATATGGGGGGCAGTCCAGGGGACTAAACATGTTTTAGAAGAAGGAAGTTCCTAGAAAGTTGGCAATGGCAAAAAGGTGAAATTTTGGGAAGATATTTGGTTAAAAGGAAAACCTTTTCAAGATGAAATCCAAGATAAAGATGTTATAGACTGTTGCAATCAAAGAGTGGGAATAATGGTTAACCAATACTGGCAAAACAACTCCTAGGTGAACCTCACTGACTATGATCAAAATTTCAAGGATATTCAACTATCCCTAAATGTTATATCTCTATACCCTAATCTTGAAGATAAGATTGTTTGGCACAATGAGCCAAGCGGACAGTTTAAAGTTTCTTCCATTTTCACTTCAAAGGGAAATGGCAACAAACTGCTGTGGACGAAGGCCTGGATCAAGGGGCTCATCCCTAAAATCAAAATCTTTTTCTGGACCCTCCTCCAAAACAAAATCTTAACTTTGGATAATTTACAAAAAAGAGGAATATATATTGTGAACAGGTGTATTCTTTGTAAGAAGGGCCTTGAAGATAGAGATCATTTGTTCGTAAACTATTCTTTTACACAGCTAGTCTGGAAAGAGATCCTTAATCTGTGGGGCATCGCATGGATCCATCATAAAAATGTGGAATTATCTCTTAAAAGCTGGTACTACCCCTCCAAGAATTTTGAAGTAATTTTTTTATGGAAACTTACTCTTCCCCATATTTGGTGGGGAATATGGAAGGAAAGAAATAACCAAATTTTTAGAAATAAAGAACTCCCTGGATGGGTGGTAGGACAGAACATCATTAGAGCTATTAAGGAGAATTTTTTATCACAAAAGAATCTAAGCTCAAATCTTCAAGTGGATAATCCCTTAAGTACGGAAAATTCTAAAGGTAAACCTGATAATCCCAGATTAGGAGTTACATGGAATGTTCCCCCTCAAGGGTGGATTAAAGGAAACTTTGATGGAGCTGCTAAAGGGAATCTAGGGAAAGCAGGTTGTGGTGGAGTCTTGAGAAACCATACAAGAAAGGTTATTGATGCTGTTGCAATCCCCATCGGTAAATCGAATTATCACATTGACGAAGCTACTACTGCCCTTCAGACCATCAAAATAGCTGTGGATTTGGGATATCCCAAATTGTGGCTAGAAGGAGACTCATTGAACATCATAAGTATTCTTAACAATAAAAATACTGTGTCTTGGACCATAGAGGCTATGGTAATGGAGATGAAAACCTTAATAATTTTTTTTGATAAAGTGACTATAACCCACACCTATCGTGAAGCCAATGGAGTTGCAGATTGGTTAGCAAACTGTGCAGTCTGGATAGGACAAAAAGTGAGGTGGTAGGAAACATTAGAAAAGAATGTGGAACTGAGGGCGCTCATTCTTCATGATGCAACTCATGCAAAGGAGGGAAAGATTAGATTGTAATAGAAATATAATGAGTAGGAGGAGTGGCTTTGCGGGGAAAGGTCTACAATCATTAAAGAGGAAGGCTCTTGAGAGTGAGAAGTAGATCTTGAACGTGCCCAAACAAAGCCGACTTTCAAATCAAATTGGCAGCAGGTGGGATCATTGTAAAGTTCACATCGACTGGGTTTCAAAGGAGATGAGTATGGCTCATGAAAGGAAGGGAGAACCAAGGAAGCAGGAACCCAAAAACTATGATGAATGGAGAGAGAAACAAGATGTTTGGAGAATTCTGCAGAAAGGAAAAGTTGTGAACTATATGGAAAGGCTACATGGGTCAAAACTGCATATCACTATGGCTTTTTTCAAAAATTGGATTGATGAAAAGGTCACTTTGCATGGTATCACGGTGAACCTAACTGAGGATTTTATAGCAAAGGTTACAGGGCTGCCTACGGATGGACTTAAATTCTCCAAGCAGACAAGCATCTCGAACGAGGCCTTTTGTAAGTTCCCCAAGACGGATGTGGAAGAGCAGAAGCTGGTCAAGAATGGGGATTTCTATGAATTGGAATAGATTAAGGGGATATGGAGGGATGTCTTATGCTGTATAAGGGAGTATTTCATCTTGGATGGAAGAAGCAAGAGAGTGCATAAATTCCACTTTATTTTCCTTAATCATTTTAGACACAAGGTAAGATTGTGTTTTCCCTTTTACCTACGCTTCTCTTTGGTCCAAAGTTTATTTTCTCACAGGAAGAAGGAAACATGTCCTATCCTGCATGAAGGCCTAATTCTGTTAATCGAAGGCTACTGCAAGAATAAAGCTATGGTTAAGAATCCTAACCAGGGGAAAAATAAGGAGTCTGGGAGCAGAAAGAGTGAAATTGTAAAAGGGAAAGACAAAATCAAGTTCCCCAGTGCCAAAAATCAGAATGTAGAAGAAGATACAGAGCGGGAGAGAATTGATAAACCTAGGGAGGAAAATTTGGAGGAAGAAGAAGGTACTAAAAGTTGGAATACATATTCAAAAGAGGACGAAGAATGTCAAGAGAAGAATGAGAAAGAAGGAGTTAGCAAAGAGGAGGAATCTGAAAATAGTAAAGAAGAAACTGAGGAAAATCAGAAAGTGTCGGAGGAAGATATTGTCCAGGATGGCCCTATTGAGGACCCTGTTTCAAGAAAAGAAAGGGAAAATACAATTCAGGATGACAATCAAGAAAAGGACATGGAAATTCAAACTAGAACAAAAGAACAGTATCAAAGGGGCCGAGAGGATCACTTTGAAGAAGGTGGGAACAGTCCCAATAAGAATTCTGAGGAATGGAGAGAGAAAAGGCAAAATGATGGAAAGCACACACCTATGATTTGGGTTAATTGCAAAGCAGAGGCTTCTCTCCAACTTGATTCTTGGATGTGTAAGGAGATTAAGGATCTCAAAAGGAAAGTGGAAATTATGGAAGATAACCAGAAAGCTGCATGGAACAAAATTAACAACATGGAAAAATAGATAAGAGATATCCCAATCAAGTTCAAAGATTATGAGAATAACCTTCGAGAACTCATTAGGGAGAACATAACAAAAATAGAGGAAGTAACGTCCAACATTTGTGCTGCAGCTGCCAATATTGGAAAAAGAGCTAGCGAGGAGACCAAATCTTTGGAGGGGCCTAGCAAAAGGACAAGACAAAGCTCAAGAAAGAAGGCTACACAAGAGGGAGACAAGTTGGCGGAAACTACCACTCAGGATACTGTTGTGAAAGGTATAGAAACTGTGAAAATGATTTTGGAATTGGAAGAATAGTCTGGTTCTTCTTGCTGGTTATGTCTTCTGGTCCTGTTCTCTGGTTTCTTTTTGTAATCTTCTATCTATGGTGTAGCCAGATCTATGTTAAATTTGGGTTTTGACCAGTGGTCTCTCTGGTGGGTTTAGGTCCATTTAAAACCTATTTTTGCTACTTATCTATAGTAGTTTTTAGGTTCTGCCTGTGGGAGTTGAAGCTTTATCTTTCTTTCCTTGTACTTGGGTTTCGGGATCCCATCAAAACCTGTTTTTACCTTTATCTAAAACTTAAAAAGGATATAGTAAGAATGTTGTTAAATATGTACTTAAATTCATTACTATGCTTACCAAAACGTCTCATTAAATCCTTAATAGTGAGATACAACTTCATTTTATTCAATGGTTTTATACAAATATTCAAAGGAAATGTTGTGTTCAATAATTATAAATATTTTGATGAAATTCACCATTTGTTTTACAACTATGAGATAAAAAAATTAGAGACCAATATGCTCAAGTATACATCTGATGTTTCTACCTCTAATACCTTAAAATATCAAGGAAAATAAACATTAAAAGGTAAGACTAATGATGCTCCAAATTTTCAAGCTAATTTTAAGGCCAAAACTAAATGTGGTTTCACAACTACCTAATAGGATTGTCCTTCCATCTTCTAGTAATATTTAAAAATTCACATGATTACGTAAGACTCCTAAAAAATTACTTAAGTACTCAATCTAATGCAAATTTATTAATTTAATTGAGCCATATCAATCAAATAATTATAGACCTATACCTAATGGATATGTTTCCAATCAATATTGTGATTTCCATAGAGCTCTTAGACATTTGACCAATAGATGATATAAACTAAGACATAACATACAAGATTTAATCAATAGTAACACTATCAAGTTGATGTTCATAATGATACATTGAATTAATCTATCAAAATGCTTATTCAATACTTGAAAATATTCAATACTTATTTTCTAAATCATAATACTAAGAATAAATAAGATGTTTGCATGACTACATCTATACATCAATCAATAGTTTCCAATGATGATATTATCATTATTATAATGGTTACTATTGTCACTCAATTTTACACTTTTGGAGAGGTAGTTTAATCCTACTCCAATTGAGTGAAATAATGGGATTACCCCTAGACCCGTGGGCTATCTATAGTGGGGGAAAACTTCTAGTTGATAGGGCTAGCTCCTTTGATATGTCTATTTAAGCTCATCACCTATGATATTACCTTGTTGGGATGAAAGGGAGAGAGAAACATGAAATAAACATAACATAATGATGTGATGAACATTTTTTAACTCTAAAATACTACCATGAACTTGCACTATGAAAGGTGATTCACAAAACTGATCTCAACATTCAAGGTTTCTCTAACATAAGTATTTCAACATGAAGGTAAGATGCAATGCATTTATCAAGGTGGATGAATAAGAGGTCTGATTTTAGACATTATTACTCTTACTTACACTTAAATACATAGAAAAACACTAAATATACTCTATGTGACCTGTTAAAGGGCAAACTACTTGCATAAAACATGAAAAAGTAAGATGAACATAATGAGAGATGACTATCACTTGTCATTCAACTATGAACCACTTCACACACTTAGAAAAGAAGTTGAGAAATCAAAACTAGATTATAATGTTTTATTCAAAGGTGAAATTATTACTCAAATTAGTATAGATTTTCCATACCATATGTGGATTGATTACAAAGCCAAAAGTGGTTGTTTATATAGAGAATTATGAAGAGAGAGAGAGAGAGAGAGGGGCATAGTAGGAGAAGATTTACAAGTTTCCATGAGTTTCAATAAGAAATGGATTTATGGAATAGTCATTATATACTTCCAAATCCATTTTTCTCACTCTTTAATATGCTCCAACCCTCCATGTGGCATAGGAGTTAGAATTTTGGCTTGACACCTTGACTAGTTTCTTGAAAACTACCCTTCTTTGCATAAGAAGAGTGAAAAATGGAATTTTCAATCATGAATTCACCATGAAATGAACTCAAAAAAATTATTTTATACCTAAAATTCATTAATGAACTCTTATAATTTAAAATTCCATCATTCATGTGCATTTGTGTCTTGAAACTCTTCATTTCCCATGCTTAACTTGGTCTAAGTGGCCCAAAACTCAAGTTGATATTCTTTAAGTCACTCTTTCTCTATGGGTGGTCTTAAAATATATTATTAGACTTGAAAAAAATGATTTTGGTTGATGGATAAAATCCCAAGACTCCATTTTGCTCTTCAAACTCTCACTAGGTGTATTTCTCTTATATCCCTAAAAACTTGTAAACCTTCTTGTCATTCCTTCAATGGTATATAAATCCTATGAAAAGCATCATTCCACCTTTTTTAACTTTGATATTTGACTAGTTTGTATAGACTGTATATAGTCATCTTATGTATAGGGTCTGTGTATTGAGACTTAGAAAATCTAGTCAATTTGTATCACTTGATGATGGCAGTGGGGTATTCAAAGACATATTAATATATGAGGAGATGTATCAAGTCCCCCCATGGATATGAGCATCTTTAACCTACTTCTATAACTTGTATAGGACTGTACATGGAAGAAACACTTGTGAATGTCATTATATGGTATAATTTGGCAACTATATTCTTCTTCCCATACTTCTAGTAGTGTAATGTTATCTCATTACCTTATACTATGATATAATTTTGATATTTGAGCCAAATTGGCAATAAAACATGTAGTAGACTATTCAAACATAGACCATATATCCAAAGAACAAACACTTGAAGACTATGAACAAGAATCACATCTCATATAAATATCACATGAAATCCATAAACTTTAGGGATCCTCCACGAGTGATGAAACATTTGGAACCTTTAAAGATGACAAATATCTCAGATAAAACAAGACTTGTAACAAGAGTGAGTGAAACACTTTGTACATCAAGAATAATTTTCCTCCAAGTGAACACACTTAATATAAATTAGTTATATGACAAAACCACCATGAAAATGATCCCCTTAAACTCTAAAAACATCCCTCAAAACCATTCTTCTTCATCATTTCTAATTTAGAGAAATAGATGCAAGAACAAACCCTACACAGATGGATAAGTCATAGTGACCTATTGTCACTCTTAGTGAATTTTCATATATGAGAGGCCATTAATCTAAAAAATAATGAAATTAATTTCAATATTACTATGACCCCTAACAATGGTAAAATTTTCACATCCTCTCTCTCTCTCTCTCTCTCTCTCTCTCTCTCTCTCTCTCTCTCTCTCTCTCTCTCTCTCTCTCTCTCTCTCTCTCTCTCTCTCTCTCTCTCTCTCTCTCTCTCTCTCTCTCTCTCTCTCTCTCTCTCTCTCTCAGTCATACCTTTCACTTTAAATTTTCCTTTTTAAACTTATGAAGGTAATGACGGAGGAGAGAGAATGATTAAAGTTTTTTTTGGACCTAAAACTTGGTACAAAGCCTTAAAATTATCTAAGGGATACAAATGTACATTTATAAACCATTTATAACTGAAATATGATCTTTCAAGGTCGTGCAAGTGCCCAAAAGTGCTTATAAAGTGTCATTTTACTTAGTTTAGGCATTGAACTATAGATGTTGTTAGTATATAACTACCCTTGAAAATTATCTCACCCATTTATTACATCAAGTACATTGGTGATCTTCTTTAAATGTTTTATTCTTAGAATGGTATGTGTAACTCCTCCAAATAGGCCAAAAGGTGGCCAAATTTTCATTTTAGAATAATACAACATAGTAAAAGGTCAATGCATGGTCATATGACTTTAATAAAATCAAAATAACCTTTTATAGTGACTTTAAAACATACCAAACCTTTTACCATGTGTGATAACATTAAAACCTTGTATTTGACACATATAACTAGATAAGTGAACATAAGACCAAACTTTGGACACTACTAAACAAGGACAAATATGACTATATGGAACTATTTAAGACCATTTAAGACCATGACAATATTGTGAAAATACCTTGATGATTTTTGAAAACCCTTTGAAGTTTTAACCTAGAGGGGGTGACCAATTTTGACTTGAGGTCAAAATTTGGTTAATAATTACCACATTTCAAAATTAAACACCATTAATCACATCTTATAACCATGAGATTCCACATGATGATTGTAACAATGTTCATTTATATATACATGGTTTTTTTATTCACATCTTTTTATTAGACATGAAATTATTATAGATAATGGTTTGAGTTAAAATCAAATTTAAAATGTAATTTCTAGCTAGTAGAGGCTACAACCAGAAAGATTTACTTGGCATGACTATCCCACTCAAGAGTTATGATGGCATTGCATGCACACCCTTCTTTAGTATTACATTAAAATTTTTAATTGGTCTCAAGATCTTATTATTTTGGTTATACGCAGTGTTAGATAATGGTGAATACAAAATTTTACTTAGATGACCATGGCTAAAAAAACACCCACACTAAATCACTACCTTAAGTTTTTTTTTTATATTGGAAAAGCACATAGTATTTAAAACACATCTTGAAAGTTACCTACCCCACCTTAGAAATAACATGAGACATTATCTAAAGTGGTTACTAAATATACTATCATTCAACCTCGTGGGGTATCTTCTATAGTTTCACCACCTTTAATTATGGCTCTTATTACCCTTTCATTTACCACTTTAAATTTTTGAGTCATAGGTCCTAGAGTTAAGAATCATATAATTACATCACCAACACACACACTACCCAATCATCTAATCCCAATATTGATCTATAACCTATTTCATTGGTTCATACTAGAGCACCTACTAATATTTACACTATATTATGACATATCTAAAATAATGCATGTGTTTTTCAATAAGTTAAAATGAATCCTAGAGCCCATTGTCACCATATCTCTTGAGGATGATCTTTTAAGTTATTTCACATCTTATGACCATTTATTTGTTACTTCTAGTGACACATCTAACTTGTATAATCTAAGATATGACATTATGTGATAGCATTGTTTATCCATAGTATCCCATCTCTCATGCTTCATCAATATATTATTAGTGTATTATAGTTTCTCTTTTTCATATATTATTCAATGTATCATGCCTTTCATATCTATTCATCCCTTTAGTTTGTACCTTACCTCATCTTCTTCTAAGTTTAAAATTTATGTTATATGATTTATTTCTATTTTCATTTGAAATATTTTATACCCTTAGTTTATGTTGATTTTTATGTTGCATTTCCACTTTCCAATTCATTTTTTATCCTATAAAAAAATGAACAAATTTCTTGATGATAAAGGAATATAAATCAATATTTTCCATCCTAGCATGCACTAATTTCTAAGGTATGTTGTAAGTTTTTTATAATTTTCATTTTCATATTTATTCTATATTTTATCCCCTTGGTTTTCATTTGTGATTAGTTGAGATACACTTATTTTTCCATCTTGAGACATTTTGGGCATTTTCAATGCTATGTACCAAACATTTTAGGGTTTTACTACAAAACACTTGAAACCTTCCAATTCTTACATTATTATGTTCATTGTAAAATTTTATATTAAGAGTCTAGATGTTGATTGTGAAATTTAATTTTTGGTTATTTGAATTATCATTTTAGGGTTAAAATCATTAGTGTCATAAGGGTGATAAAAGAATAGGTGAGTTATTTTCACACTTCCAAGTATCAATAAGTGAAAATGAAGTGACTAAGAGTGCAAGCCTGAATAATGATAATGATTTACTTGATAATGTTAGGTTATCAAGTTTAGTTAATTTATTGGAAGGGTTTTAATCCCTTGAAGGTGAAAAAAAGGCTTTGGCATCTTACTAGACATAGTAATAATAAAATAACATGTATATAAGTGATATCCTAAAGAATAAAATGCATGAAGCAAGTGCCATTTATGTCAATGTTTCTAAAGACATGATCGATAAGGAATCAAAGGTGTAAGATTGAAAAGAGGAAATATTTAGAAAAATATTCTTTGTATCATCATGTTTAAGCCCTGGAAAATAGAATGGTTAAATTGTAAGATTGAAACCAAAAAAAGGTGAATGTTTTATTATTAACCTCATCACTAATAGGGTTTCAAAGGGAGAAAACCTATTCTTATAAGATTGAAATGGAAAAGGGTGTTTGAATAGCTTTTTGGGTGTTTCAATTTAATATTTTAAAATAATGTGAAGTAATCCCATAAGGCCAACAAACATAAATCAAAGAAAACTATTATTTGGCTCACCACTTCTAAATAATTAAAAGGAAAATGTATAAACATGTAAAGATCAAAGGTATGAAAAATCCTTTTTTTGACCTTAAATATTTAAAATAAAAAAAAGGAATGGATCATATGAAAATGAGTGAAAATGGATTAAATGATAAAATTTGCATTTAATTTTACAAGCTTAAGCCCATAGAATCAAAGTTGACAAGAGCACAAAGGTGAAAAGGGCTTCAAAAAAAAAAAAATCTTGTTAGTCATTTTACGCTAAACAAATATATTTTTTCATACCTAAAATCATAAGCCCAAAAATGAACAAAATAAACATATCACATTTTTTCATCATCACTCATATGATGTAAGTCAAATCATTCGAAAAGGGAAAATGTTATTAAATCATGAAATGACTAGAATTAGAAATTAATTGTACCACCCTACCTTTTATTAGAAGCAACACAATATTTAAATCTAAATTTCAAAATAATTTTTTCACAAAATATTCTCAAAGTGTTTGGAGTCTTGGATGGATTCAAAAGTGGTTATAAATGAGAAGTTTTAAAACAACCAAATTATTTGAGTCACTATGGATTTTTAGATAAGAAACCTATTATATCTCACATTTTGCATTTGTATATTTTATTAATGATAGAATAATCATATATAAGATTAAATATATGTTTTAGGAGGAATATAAATGACTTTTAGGATTTTAAAGGACCATCAACATCTTTTATCTCATAAGTACAT
Source organism: Torreya grandis (assembly GCA_037957365.1). Lineage (NCBI taxonomy): Eukaryota > Viridiplantae > Streptophyta > Pinopsida > Cupressales > Taxaceae > Torreya > Torreya grandis. The sequence continues at coordinate 2,983,821 of JARHVA010000181.1, read as the reverse complement.
GAAAAAATAGCCCCGACTAAATCATAAAATCAAAAAATATTTTTAATCTATAGAGTATCACGTATATTTTTGGGATTTCCACTATTGATGTTAAATTATACACACAATTGTTTGAATAAAAAATAACCAAAACCATAGGATTTATAAGAATATGGATCTACACAAACATGTAAATGACTTAAAGGGTAAACATACACTTATAGATACATGGATGATAATACATTAGAACCCTTTGATGTAGTGTTGTTTTTACCTTATTACCAAAATGATATGTGTATGTTATCATAGTTTTTTAAAGATAAGGATGACATATTATTAACTAAGGCTAGGGTATATATCTTAACATACATTTTGCATTATAATAACCATGTAACTTATGATTATGTTATACTCCTATTTACATAGTTAAACAATAAATGGGTTGAATATATGAAAATTATAGGACTGAATAAATTTATCTATTATTTACATTTATGTCATATGTATTTAAAAACACATCATAAGGATATTCTTAAATGGGTTGAATATATGAAAATTATAGGACCGAATAAATTTATCTATTATTTACATTTGTGTCATATGTATTTAAAAACACATCATAAGGATATGCTTAAGAAATTATGAGTAATAGAATGGGCATGCCGATAAAATAGGAATTAACATCCATAAACTAGTGCAAAGTTGGGCATGGCATTTAGATAAACACTTGTATAAATAAAAATAAATTATTTTTAGTGTTAATCTATGTATCACTTATATATATTATTCATAGGTTAATTAATGTCTCAATGAAAGTTATAAGGCCCTTAGATAAATATGATTTTATCTAGAAGATGTTCCTATCCATAGTTTGGATAATTGGTGGTTGGCACATGAAGGAAATTATATCAGAGCATATGGAGAGTTGATGTATTTCCTCTTATTTTAAAATTTAATTACTTTTATATAAATTTTTGTACATATTTTATTAGATAGAATTATTTTATCAAGCATGATTTTGATAAAATTGGAAAAAGTATCCTCTTAATCTTTGTAGTAATTATTAGGAATTCTATATTCCATCTTAGATCTGGCTTGATTATTGCATAAAATTCCATATTTAAATTTTAATTGATAATTAGGAGAAAATAAATATGTGAACTAGAGTTTTCTTAAATTAAAATGTAAATGATACAAATATAATTGGGTGCCCCCATGATTTTGATGAGATATAGGCCCTGTGAGGAAAGTGTATGATTTATGATGTAATCATGGAAATAAAATTATAGTGGGATAGGTTAAAAATGACTAAGAAAATAAAGAATAAAATAATTCATAAATATAAAGGGATATATACTAATATTTATAATCCCATCAAGTTGAAATATGTTTTTCTTGATAACATTGACAAATGGATTGATCCTACTAAAGAGGATAAATGTTAGGTAGCTAGATATGGAGATGATGAGTTTGATGAATAATTAATTCATGTTTTGTCATTTAAATCAAATATATTCAACTAAAGGACCATAAATAGTACAACAAGTATCAATCATGAACCTATTTTACATCAGCCCCAACTCATGCAAGGGTAACCCCAAGGAGCTATGCACATTGATGAAATATATACTAAAATTATTGAATCACAATAGGAAGATGTGGTGAATCAATGCTTTAAGGAGACACAAAAATATGGGTAATAATCTCTCACACTAGGGATAAGAAGGGAGACCCTATGCTTTTGAGGACTCATAAGCAAGTTAAATATGATAAAGAGCAAGAGCATTAAATAATCAAGTTTCTAGAATTTCTTGAAGAATATAGGATTGTGGAGTATAATATGTTCTTAAGTTATGATGATTTAATCAATAATAAATAATTTAGTACTTTCATTACTTCCTATGCTAAAAACTTATGAATCAGGAAGAGGAAACATCAAGGAATAAGAAGATATATTTGATTTCTAGTTCAAGCCTTTCATAACATGTCCCCAATAAATAATTTATTTCCTTAACCTTAACCATAAACAATAAAAATAAGTTATAAATAATAGTGCATTTTTTGGGCTACCTAGATGGGACATTTCTCAATAAATTATATTGCATTAAATTATGTAATACTAATATGCAAGAAAAGTGTTTTGATGCATAAATAGGTAAAGTATTTATATAACATAGAGTTCAATGTTGGCACAAAAACCTTAGCAACATGGATTATATCCCACCTCATAATAAACCAATGAATTATATCATTACTTAGGACTTTAGTGGAAAACTAACTATACTCAAAGTGGGTGATATGGAAGCTAAATAAACACTAAATACGGTTTATAATTTCATAAGATAAAACCATTTGAATATCAAAAAAATGAAAGATGAATACATGAAGTTTTTGGATGAAAATATTAAATTTAGACATGAAAATAGATATTTTAGAGGATATATGTTCAAGAAGGATGAAATATAGACCACATTAGAAACAATAACGAGCATTTTTTAAAAGTTAAGAAACACTTCACTAGCACTTTTTGAGGAACTAAAATCTTACTTTAAGATAAAAATTTATGGATTTCATCAAGGCAATGATGGATGGAGTTTAAAATCTATAAAAATATTTATTATAAGGAACAAAGAATTACATAAAGATAAAATCTTAGTCTAATGATATCTCTGCCAAATGATTTGTGTTCAAAATGTAATGGTTTCACAAGATAGAGTTAGTTAATAAAAATGGATGACCCTCTACCAAATATTTGAAACAAGCCATCTCTTTCTTATTAGATAGTTATAATCCATCAAAAAAATTGAATCCTCAAAGTTCAACAAATAACAAACATGGTGAAAGGGAAAATTAAAATTCTTGATACTATCATAAAAAAAGGAGTGGTGAACCCATATAAATATACTTCAAGAATAAAGTAGTTTAAAGAAAAGACACAATTTTTTTAATTGATATATTCAATATTAATATCAAAAATAATGATTCAACTTCATTATAACACTTTGACATTGCCTTTAGAGGAACTTTTGGATTTAAAAATGAAATCAAATATATTCATAAAAGTTATGTAGGGATTCAAGGAAAAACAATGGGAGACCACTTTGAAAAAAAAAAACACTACTAAAGTCAATCTTCTAAATAATAAAAATTAGACTAAATTTATCATCAACTTTCATAAGGATAATTCAAAATAAAAATAAGCATAAGCTATTGTAATAATAATTCTATAATAAAGTATTTTGTTTCTTAATATTTATGTTTCATTTTTTTATGTTTTATGCATAAGCACTTTAAATAGTTTATGTTGAATATAATATTATAACTTTTGAAAATGATCATGTGTTTTTCATACACTAATGGCTTGGACACTAAGTATGCACACAAGGATTTGTCATAAAACCATGTATCCATGTGTAATTTTGAATAGGAAAAATATTTAATTAATGTAAAGGTGTAAAGGTATATAATCAAAAAATGTTAAAGGGGATAGAAATCATGAGAATCAGGATGAAACCTTAACATGAAATTTTGGACTATAAAAGAAAGACTCCTACATTAAAATTTATTGGTATGTTCTTATTATTTTAAATCCATTTAAAATTTATTGGTATGTTCTTATTATTTTAAGTCCATTTCCCCATTCTAATTTCTTGAGTAGTTTCTTGAGTGAAGGAAAGCTCGTGGAATTTTTAGATCATGTAGGAATATGAAAAGGCTTTAATAGTTGTATATTTGTGTGTAATGAAATATGTTAATATTATAAGGAATCACATACTAATATATGTGGTTTTATTAAAGACTATGTTCATACAATATTTTTTGGTTTAAATTTGTTATTATATTTCATTTTGTGATTTGTGATTTGTGATTTGAGTACTTAAAATGATCAATGAAAATTATTATGCAAGGAAGATTATTGTTCATATATATCATGTGAATGTCTTTTACATTTTTATAAGATTATAATAGAATATTTTAATTCAGATGTATGTTAATAATATATTTTAACATGTAATGTCTAATGGATTAGAAAGGCACTAGCTTAAAGATCTAGATCAAACTTATTTGAATCTATTTTTTTGTTTGTGGAAATATGTCACAATAATATGTAAAAATCATCATTATTTATATTAGATATTTATTTAGGAATATAGTTTTATTTATTTATTTATTTATAAATTTGTATTAAAATAATATATATTTAATTATTTTTGATGAAAATGTGTATTCATTATGTTAGTGAAAATGAATGGGACTGAATTCCTTGGGTTACATTTTTCAATTGAATATTTGAAATATTGAGCATATTATGTTTGGTGAATTATATTATGACTTTAAGGTAATCCCATAAGTTTTAAATTACCTAAATTTAGAAGACTAAACTTAATCTTCCCCTCCCTATGTCACCTTATCTATTAGGGAGTCTATAGAGAATGAATAATAAAATTCATAACATGACAATGGATCTAGACCTAAGAGTGTCTATTTGGGAACCAATAGTTAATTAGTATAATTTTTGTAAAGGTTTTAAATAAATTTTGAGGCCTAATATTCGTTGGTGAATTAAATTTAGAGATAATTTTGAATATATATTGTTGATAAAATCCATTTTATGCATATTTGAATATGTTGGTGACTATAATGGTCTAAATTCAGAGTATCTTTGAAAGATTCAATCTTTATGTAATGATCTAGGATTGACATGTAATAATCTTATCTAAAAATCCAAACTCGAATAAGGTAAATCAAGTATATCCCATTGATACTTAATGAAATTGGGATATGACCAATGGATCCACTAAACCTAATAAGGGGAACACCTATAACACAATACTAAGAGAAAGGGTTCCAAAGCCTCTAAGCAATCAATATAATGCAATAGCCCTATCTAGGTCTCCAATTAGAGAGTAATAAAATATCATAATAAAGTAAATTAAGTAAGGGGATGGGTTAGAAACATATTAAAATGGGAGAGGATCCATGGTAGGCAAATGGGTGCTTAGGCTACATAAGGTGAATAAATGGAAAGTTTAAATAATTATATAGACACACTAAGTTTAGGAGTAGAGATAATTGAAAAAATGAGATATACATTCATTAACTAAGTAATTATACAACTTATATCTGTAGAAATGAAATATCTAAGGTTAGAATATACTTACCCTGAACAAGACCTATGATCCTCAATCTCTTCCTTGGCCAATGGTGTTTCATAAGATATTTTTATAGTTGTAAGGATCTCAATGGTTAAATCAAGCTCTAGGATTAAAGGAATATTCCTATGGTATCCAAGATTATAAAAGATATGCTTTTCCCTCCAATACAAGATCTAATAAAAAACTCCTCTAAATATAGACTTAGGGCAAAAGTGTGAGCAATAAAAATTGAAAATAAATGTTCATGCCCATTAAATTGAAGTGGTAACTTGTATTTTTAGTGAAAAATGACCCTAATCCCTCTTGAATATTTATCTAAAAATATTTCCTATATTGATTTAGTCCTAAATGTTTTAACTAACTTTGAACTATGTCGGTTATGTTGACCTAATTGTGAAGTGTGTGCCAAATTTTTTAGAACTACATTAATTTGATCAATGAGTTGGGATGGGATGGGTAACGGTTAGAACTACATTGATATGGAAAACATAGTAGGAAAATATAGGTCTTGAATTACTTTGAGGATACAAGATGAAAGGAGATAGTTTAGGTGATCAAATCTGGGGAAGATGGAATGGATATGAGAATGATAAATCCACAACAATGTCTTTTATGAAGCACCATCAATTTATGCACACATTTATTGGTGCATCCTTTAAGGTGTGCACTAAGAAAGATTAAAACTTGAGAGGTTACTTAAAGACATAAAGTGTCAGTAAATGATAAATTTTAAAAATATTGTGTGTATACATATGCCCCACCTGAATCTTATCACGTGTCACCAAAGTGTAACATAGAATGGTGCTTTTGGAAATAACACACCAATTCAATAAAAAAGATAAACAATTACATTAAAAATTAGATATTAAATTTTGGTAAATGAAATATTGTAACATATACATACCTTTATTTACCTATGTCATTAAATAGTCATATATTATATTTATAATCTTGATGGTGGATAGTGCAATAATCATATTAGATAAACCATAGGAATACAAGGCTACGAAGTAAGATAACAATTGAAAAAGGTCCAAAGTAAGTGGAAAACTAATTAAATCACTTGGTAAAATAGTAAGATAGAATGACAAAGGCTAGGTTGAAACCAAATGTCCAAGGAATGTGGTAAATATGGAGGGCAAATTAGGCAATAAAAAATCCAAGGCTACTAGTACCGAAGAGCCCAAAATGTAATAAAAGTATGAAAAGTAATAATACAGATCAAACTCAAGGATTTTATGAAATAAAATAATATAATTTTTATGAATGGGGAAAACATTCCAATAACCCAAGGATTTGAAGAGTTAGCAACAAAAAACATCACACGAAGAATTTGCAGATATGATATGCAAAGACAAGGAAAATCATATATTATTTAGAATAAGACATGCTAGTATAATATGAAGCCCTTGCATAAATATGCAAGGCAAAAATATAAAAATTACCTAACTAAGAAATGTGGGATAATTAATCACATAAGACAAACTAATAAAAAGATAAAATACCTAGCAATAGCCTAGCACACATGAAAAAAACATACTCTAACACCCACATCAAGTGAAGCTAGGGGATAACAATAGTGAAAAAAGATATAGTGGCATATCCATAGTATGAGTCCTAATAACTAGGATTGATAAGGTATTCATGTAAAATATATATCCATGAATAATAAGGAAGATGTCTTCATGAACACCCCCCAAGGATAACTTTTAAAACCCCAAGCATGCCATACAACTCAAATAAATGAGATGATGTAAAAGGATTCGTGAAGATGTTTGCAACTTACTGCTAAGTCAGAATGTACTCCAAGTTAAGAACTCTATCCTAATTGTGATGATGAATGAATTACATATGTACCTATATGTGCTTGGTTTGTTGGTGCTCAACTGGGTTGAGTGATATGTGAATTGCACTCTAGTTGTCACACCAAAGTATAGTGGGTGAATCATCACATCTTGATTCCTTCCTGAGTTGAAAAACCCATTTCATCCATGGATTATTATGGTTGTTAGTTGATTAAATTTTTTTAAGATTTATGTCATATGTTGATTATGGGATAGTTATGTGTTTCTTAATTTACATGATTATTTTTCTATGAGATATTTATATTTTTCTACTCTGTATATTATGATCATATTGTTGATTATACAACATTATTTTATGGATATAATTATTTTTGGGCTAACTACATTCATTATTGTGAGGTGGATTCAGGACAGATCCATCCCTTAGAGTATGATGGAGGGAGAGCATTATTGGAGAGGATGGTGTATATGAAGGTGTTGGGGGATGATAGAGAGTGAAACTAGAAACCCCTACACACACCATAATAGTATATCATGCTTTGTGATAAATTGTTTGAGTTAGATAGTGTGGTATGCATTTTTTCTATTATGAACGTCCGTTGTGATATTTTATGTTCTCAGATCATTTTATGTGATTATGTGATTTCACTAATATAGTTGTTGATGTTATTAGTTAGTCTATTTGATAATTTTTTACCTAACTAGTTTAACATGATTTACCACTATATTTTAAATATCTAAATATTTATTTAAAAATAATTATTTAGATTCTTTGTTAGAAATAATATATTAATGACATTACTTAGTTGGGTCAGTTTGTAAGTGACTATTTACATTTATAAGGTTATTGTTATCAATTTTAATAGTTATATAAAATTGTAAAAGATTTAATGAATTATAAACTCTATGTTAATTATTAATGTAATTCAAGGAATTATAGATAATATAATTGTGAAATAGTTGTATAAACGTCATTGTTTTTGTTGAATTGTTTGCTAAAGTCTATGGGTTATTATTTAAACCTAGAGGGTTAACTAATAGTTTAAAGTTGAATGCTTAGTGTTTGATTAGATGACTTGGTAAAAAATACAATATTATTTTAAAATCCATATATGTTTCACCATGATATATATTCATTACGATTATTGACTTGTTGATGGTTGACATTACATGGAATAATATTGGTGATTGTGACTTGTTATTTAATTGGTTTGTGAAGACTAAGTAAAGTCGATGCTAGAATTGATTTAAGTCAAAAGGCATACATATTTTATAAAGGATATATAATTATTATTTTAATGAGTCATTGGGAAGTTTTGAGATGATTAGGGTTATAATCTCTCATTGAATTTAGTTAACCATCATTCTTGGAAAAAATCATGATGCGAGTTGGTTGTGGACTGCATGAGAAATGATGGTGGACTTTAGCTTAGTGGGGCTTCTATTGAGCTAATTTAGCATGAATATTTTTAATGGGTTTTGTATATTAAGAATGAAGGAGAAATTTGAGGCAAGTAAGGTGATGGAAAAGAATAAAGTAAAGGAGAATAAGGCTATGAGGCATGACTTACGAGGAGTAGCAAGCACAAGGAGAAAAATAAAGGATTTGAGCTAAGGAAAGAGGATATTCAACTTTCTTGGCATAATAAAAATTTTTTATAGGTTGATTTTGTATTTAAATTCATGTATTATGTTGATGGATCTTGGAATTGAAATGGGTTATTGGGTTTTTCATTTGTTTGAAATCATAATGGAAAATATAAAGTGGGATACATGTAGGGCCTTGTGGATGGATTAGCCATCCACATAAACCTACATCCAACCCCATAACCCAAATGGAATGGGTAGGGCTATAGGGTTCACCATGTTTATAAACACCTCTAAGGAAGCTCCGTCCTAGTTCCTTTTTCAATTCATAAATCCATGCTAATGCATTGATTGATTATTACATTTTAAAGGCATTTTGGAAAGGGTCTTATGATTTAGTTTAAAGTTGTTGAACTAGTTTGAGGACATAATCTTTGATACTTGACTTAGGTGAATTATATTTGGGCTACATGGGGTTCGATTGTGTTATACTTGGTTGGTAATTTTGGTTGAAATATGTTGTGTTTTTAAAATATATTGACTAGATAAATATGTGTATATATATACATAGGCTTATATATGTATGTATATATATATTCAAGTTAAATACTTGATAATACACACACACACACACACACACACGCGCGCGCGCACACACACACGCGCGCGCGCGCGCACACACACACACACACACACACACACACACACACACACACACACACACACATTTGTGTATGTAGAGACAAATATATAATTGAAAGGCTAGGGTTTCAATTAAATACTATTATCAAAGCTTAAACGTAGTTTTATGAATTTGGTTATGGAGTATATACTCAGTGACATTTATAGGAGTTTGTAGCCATATATTGTTATTATATACAAAATTAGGGATTATTCTAGTCAAGTCATAAACATAAGAAGTATTGAATTAGGTAAGGACATCAAAATTGTAGTTATAATTGATAAAACAATATATTATCTTGATTGCATTACATTTATCATTTGAACTTATTGGATATGGATTGTGTATGCATTAAGGCTAGATTATGTTTAAGTATTTGACTATATATTTACTTGTATAATAAATATGTAAGCCTAAGATAGAGGAATTAATTCATAATTTAGATGATTTTCATAATCTCTATGCGAATCAAATTAGAAAGTAAAATATATATGGATTGGTTATTGGTTATCAATTTTACCATTTTGTGGACTATGTAAACTTTAGGACTGAGATACATAGTCACACGACTCTCAATGTTTGATATAAAATGATTGTGTATGTATTTGATCATATTTATATAGAATATAATCAAATGTTAATATGAATTATTGATTTGAGTAATGTGAATAAACTTAATTAGAGTGTAAATGGTTGTTTGTGTATGAAAGGCAAATCACATGAAATTCTGTGTTTTTAGTTAAATAAGTATATTGGGATTTATCTAGTTTATAAAAGGGATTTGGGATTATTTTATTAGATGGATGTATACTTAGAATATATGGAATACCCTAAAATAATTGAAAGTGGATGTCTTCTTAGAGTATACTGTATACAATAAAATAATTGTATTGTATTGAAAATGTACTTGAGAATTCTAAATATATATATATATATATATATATATATATATATATATATATATATATATATATATATATATATATATATATATATATATATATATATATATATATATATATATATATATATATAATGGTATAAATTACATGGGTGTTGACTATGTTATAAATATGAATAATATTATACCATATGTGTGTGTGTGTGTGTGCACGCATGCTCACACGCATGCATGTTTACAACTGTGATATGCTTAAAAACATTAATACCATAATAGAGTAAAATGGGTTCTTATATATTTTAAATGTTTGAATAAAAGTATTAAAATAAGGTATTTAAGGGTATAAATATAGATCATGTTAAGATGTTTTTGGATTAGTTTTTGTTATATATGTGGAATATGAAAAATTAAATAACCCTATGATATAATGTTGTTTTGGGGATGAAATAGAATTATAAGTTACTTTGTGATATGGGTAACTGATAGTTTAGATATGATCATTACTCGGATGGTATGTTATATTAAGGAATGTTTTTGATCTATTTATTATTCAATAATAAACTAGATGTTATAGATTTGTTGCATTATATATGATGAACTAAATGTGTGTATTTGATATTTCTGTAGATATCATAATTTTATAATCTAAAGGGAAATATTTTGAATGAATCTATTGGTTTTTATATTATTATATATTTTAACCAAATCTCACATTTATGACTCTAAATAAGTAGTGGATGGATTCCACTAGACTAAATTAGCGCTATTAATACAAGATGAGGAGTAATTCGATTGAGTGGTGTGTATGAAATTGACTGATCCTAGAGATCATTAATAATTGAAAGCTTTATCTAAAGTAATGCTATAATTAAACATTGTCCTTTCATATGTTGATATAGTTTTCATATTTTTATGATATCATGTTAGATTGGATTTTTTATGATACGCATTATGTATTAGATAGCTACAACACATGGGTTTTGGTTTGTCACTCTAGATTCTCACACCGTCATTATCTACCATCCATGAAGGGAGGGCCATTTAATTGTTGGGAGATAGTGGGGAGACATATGGTTTGTGGTTTGTGTGGAAAAACACTCAGATGATGCTCTCCCTCCTAACTAGAGTAATACACTAGATATTACACTTGAGATTATAGATTAATACTTGAGGCGTGGAGACTCATGCTCTGTGGATATTTTTTATCATGTATTGTTATTTGAGATATTATTTTTTACTAAAAACATTAATATTTATTCATTGCACTTCTACAATATAGGATGTAATGTTATATTATTCATGGTCAAATTTTTACTATTTCTTTAAATAATTTAGATGTAGTAATTATTATTTATTCAGCATTGTTCATGATCGTTATATCTATTTATGGTGATCCTTAGCTAAGTGGATTTTCTATAAACCTTGTGGTTAACTAAATGAATGTAGTTAGTTAAAGCTAACTAATTAAATTTCTCATGGTTAAATATATAAGATAAATGTGTAATAATTTTATTTAAAAAAATTACTATATTTTGGTAAAACCCAAAGGGGTTGTTATATGAATCCTATATGAAGCCAAACTCTATCAATAATTGACAAATCTAAAGAACTTGTTGACTTTTTGTAAGTGTTTCCTTATACATAACCTCTATAGATGAAAGTGAAATAGCCTATTCCTTATTACATGCCCAAACAATAGGTGAAAAACTAAGACAAATGATGTAGCCACAAGTGGAATGCTTGTCATCAAAATAACCTACCCAATCTGAATAAGTGTACCCAACCAACTGAGTAGAACCCTTGGTGTAGTGTAGTTCAAAAGGGGTAGTGACTCATAGATATTGTAAAATCCTCTTGGCATCTTACCAATGACTCTCATGAGGAGCATGTGAAAATCTAGATATAATCCCAACTACAAATGAAATTTCAAGGAAAGTATGGGTTGAATACATAAGACTCCCAACCATCTGCTTTTATAATATAATATCACAAAGTGGAGTAGTATAGGTAGAAGTAAGAGTGACTCTAGACTCAAAAGGAGAAGGACTTGGTTTGAAATAAACCATGCCAAAATGCTAAAGAATATAGAGGGTTTACTTTTTCTAACTCAAATAAATCTCTAAATTTGACTATGAAATTTGTAAGCCAAGGAAGAAGTACAAAAGATCAATATCTATCATATCAAACTATGTTGAAAGTGCTTGCTAAATAGCATAAATTTGAGAAGAGGAGCTTCTTATGAGAATTAGATCATCAACATACAAGATCATTATAACAATTTCCTCCATAATACATTAAACATACACTATAAGATCAGAGTGGCAGTGAACAAATCTACTAAAGAGAACCAAAGAATCCATCTTCTCATACATCTCTGAGGGTCTTGTTTGAGACTATAAAGAGAACTTCTAAGTCAAAAAATAAAATAAGAATCATGAACAAACCCAATAGGATACTCCATATATATTTACCCCTGTAAATATCCATGTAATAAGGCACTCATAATTTCCATCTCATACACTTGTCAACCTTGTGATGTTGTAAGAGAAAGTACAAGGTGAATAGAATCCATCTTGGAAATGAGTGAAAAAGTCTTAGAGTAATCAATACCTTTGACCTACAAGGATCCATTTTCAGCAAGACATGCCTTATACTTATCAATGGACCCATTAGCTACATACTTGGTGTGGTATACCCACTTGTACCTAACCAAATTTTTCCCCTTAGGGAGAGATACCACATCCCAAGTATGATTATTCATCAAAGAAGAATACTCATCTATCATTGCATCATCCCACCCCTATATCCTATGATCCTATGAAAAAGACTATGGATCCCCAAAGAATTCCTGACATTAAAATATAGTACCTATATAATGTGCATGATGTCTAGTGGATGGAAGATCCTATATAAAATGTGTTACCTTATAAAATTTAGTACTATCCCACAATGGCATAGTGGCAAATGTCAATGGGAATATGATCCTTAACATCTATAACCTCTTAAGGGGCCTCCTAAACTGGCTCCTTAAAGAATGAATCCTTAAGAGGAGGTGAGGAATCAACAAAATAAGAAGGAGAAGGCATGGAAGAAGATGAATAATCATGAGATGTGAAGCACTCATAAAACTATACATGTATTCAAAAATGAACATCATGAGTATTAGGATCTAAAAGATGATAATATCTCATGTCCTCATAATACCCTAAAAAAATCAAAGGTTTACTCTTTTTATCCAATGCTTTCCTTTTATTCTTTGGAAAACATGCCCAAGCATAGATCCCAAAAACTCATAAAAATGAGACATCTAGTTTAGTTCTAAACCAAGATTCCTCTAAAGTCAAATTGTCAAGTTCTCTATGTGGTGTGTGGTTATAAATGTAGTTCACATAATTAACTACTTCTACACAATAGATAGGAGGTAAATCTTATGAATGCATCATGTAGTTAGCCATCTCCTTCAAAGTTCAATTCTTCTATTCTGCTAAGCCATTCTGTTGTGGAGTATGCGAAATAGAATGATATTGAATAATTCTATGAGCAACCAAAAAATTAGATAACTCTCAACTAAAGATCTGTACAAATCTTATTGATGTAACTAGAAGATTGTTTCCCTAATGCACAACCTTAAAGAATTTAAAGTGAGTAAAAAGATCACTCTTTTAATTGAGAAAATAAACCCAAGTACACCTCAATAAATTATCAATTAATGTAAGTGAATACTTAACTCTATTAAAAGAAAGAGTAGGAAAGACCATCAACTCACTGTGCACAAGCTCAAGTGGTGAAGAATCTCTCTGGGAATACCCTTAATAAATGGATCTTGGTGTTGTTTCCCTAATGCACAACCAAGGAAAAATCCATCAAGACATAAAACTATATGAATACCATCTACCATACCATGAGTGCTCAACTCCTTCAAATATATATAATTGAGATGTCCAAATCTCTCATGCCAAAACCTACTCTTAAAATCTACATGAGAAACCAAACATGTCCTTAGAGGAAGATTATCATCAAAACCCTCAAAGTAATAGAGTTAAGAACTATGATCAATAATACCCTATGCAATAAGTGTGTGAGAATCTAACAAAGCTCAAACTTTAGCACCCTGTGGTGTGAAAGTCATTATGTTTTCCTAACAAGAATGGCAAATATGATAAACTAAAAATATATTGGTGGTGATGTATATAAAATATAGTGCATCATTTATGTGGCCACCATCTAACTATATATCACCCTTTCCCTCAACAAATATAAAGGAAGAATCTCCAAACTCAATGTTAGAAGTATAACTCAAACTAAGAGATACAAAGGAATCCTTGGAAGAATTCATATGGTGAGAAGTACCAAAATGTAGAACCCAACTATTTGAAACAGGTGACTATGATCTCCCAACAACATTAAGTAATTTTCCATGCTAATGAGATGGAGATAGATTAGAGGTAAAAATCTTGTGTTTCCTGACAACATCCTCTAGGGCTTAAATTCTCTTAAAACACCGATAATCTTCATGACTAGTCCCCCCACAATAGGATCAAGAAAGGTTAGACTTATTCTTTGATTTAGAAGATGATCTAGGTTTAGATGTGTTGGTGTTAGGCTTAGGTGCACTTTGATATGGAAGAGGAGTGTTATTCTTTTTGTTCTTTATTTTTTTCTTGCTTTTAGGATGTGATGCTACTAATGATTTTTGAGAGGTTGAATACTCAAGGTGAGATAATTTGTATTTCTCCTTAGTAATTCTCTCACAAAACAACTCTAAATCAATCATTTTAAATGTGGAACCTAAGGCATACATGCTAGAGAAAAAGGTAGAATCAAGATTTGGAATGGACCACTCAACTTAGATAAAATTAGGTACACACACTCTTCATATTTATTATCTCATCCACTCCCCTTAAACTTTTCAACAAGTTTTTAAACTAAGTGAGGTAGTCTAAAATAGAGGGAAACTCATTAGAATTGAGTGAAGTAAACTCCACTTCTAGCTACATTGCTCTCATGTGATCTACTTTCCCAAATAAACCCTTTAGTTTATCCCATATTTTCAATGGAGTATCAAACCTATCTAAATGAAACAATAAACTATCACTCACATAAGTCCCTATCAAACCCATACACTCGTCAAATTTACATTAGTGCTGAAATTTTTTATTCTCTCTTATGAACAATGGTTGATTTTCAAGCATTGGGGACCATAATCCTTTAGATTTAATAATTATTTCCATTATAGGTCTCCATGTATGGTAATTATGTGTATTCAAAAGATCATAATGATCTATACCATAATTAGAATCCATGATATTAAACAACCAAAGAGAAGAAAGAATGCAAAAAGGTACACAAATCAACACTGACATAACCCCCCAAAATATTGTATTAAGGACCTCCCTCCCCCCAATTTTGGCACTTTATAAAATTAGTGTGTTTTTAAAAATTTATAACACCAATAGATAGAGAATTAAAAACCATACAATTTTGAAAAAAATGTAACTCAATTTTGAGTTACAGTTTAAAAGTTATAGGCTTTATGAATTCTCGTAAATGGTTCAAAAACATTAAAGATTACACTAGAAAATAATTTTATTGACTAAAATGGAAATGAAGATAGGATTGCAAGTAATTTTTGGAACTGAAATCAAACTATGAATGTTCTCAAGTGAACCAAAGTGAAAAAAAACCTACTGGTGATCCCTATGCTCTTGCAAGTGAACTTTGCTTCCTCTTAAAGTGAAAAAATATAGCCTAGTAAATAAATAATGGATAAAAAAATTGTTTATGAGAGGAAAGAATATTTATTATAGGTGTTTGGGAAAACTCAATGCATATTCTATTCTCTTTTCTCCTTCCATGCTCCAAAGAAATATAGGCTTCCAATGCAAGAAGTGCACAGTCCACAAGAAAAAAATTCTAGTGCCACTTCCCAAAAAACCAATGCCATGTAGGCCTAACAAAGTATTGATAGCTACTAATCTATCAAAAAATTTAGTATCCTAAAAATACATAAATTTGGAATAAAACATAATTGAATGTGTTGATATTAGAAGTGGGCAAGATATGTAAAGGATTCCAACAAAACACTCATACAAGATAAAAAAATATAGTACTTCAATACATGTAGTCATCTCCTTGCAACAATATCCATAGATGCCTATAAAAATTTCAATGCATATATCTAAAGTATCATGATAATCAGATACTTATAATGCCTTTTCTTCAAATAAAACACTTTGAGAACTAAAACAAAACTCCAGTGCAGTCCAACAAAGGTATCAGTCCAATACATCCAGATACACTTCAAGAACTATTATTACTTCTAATGCAAATAGTCACTAGGAAAGAAGTCAAATGTATAGTGCATCAAGGATAAAAATAATAGAACGTATACTTGAGACTATGTCATCCTCTCTCTACTATCACCTCATATCTCTAACACCTTAGTTAATGATAGTGCACACATAATCCAAAAAAATCCAATACCTATTAGATATTTATACCTAGAATGCAAAATATATTTCTGAGAAATGGAAGATGCTAATCTCATATACATCATTTGGAAAGTTACATAGAAAGGACAAGGTAAAAAATTTCAATGTAGAAATAAAAAAAAAGATGCCTTAGATCTTCCATCATAGTGCCAAGGTGAAAAAATGATGAGAACAAAGATAAATCAGACCTCCCTGCTTATTGAAATAAAGAATAGAATGTTGAGGATGATTTCTTATAATGAATGACAAGGGGAAGTAGAATAAAATTATCTAAAAATTATAGGCTAGTGAATGGTTGCAACTCTCCAATGCTCTAGTACCATGTTAGGAATGGGAAAAATATTCTAATAACCCAAGGATATAAAGCATTAGCAACAAAAAATATCACACAAAGAAGTTACAGATATGATATGCAAAGACAAGGCAAATAATATATTATTCAGAATAAGACATGCTAGTACAATAAGAAGCCCTTGAATAAATAGGCAATGCAAATCTAGAAACTAGCATAACTAAGCAGTATGGGATAAATACTCAATAATACAAACTAGGAAAAAGATGAAATACCTAGCTATAAAGTAAAAAACATAATAAATACATTCTCTAACAATAATCAACATTTATATAAGAGAAGTAACAATCCATACTAAATCAAATATGTAAAAATAATAATAAATTAGAGCAAAAAACATCTATGAAAGAGAAGTAACAATCCATAATCAAAGATGGAAAAACAGTAAGATATTATGAGAGAAAACTCAAGGTCTCAAACATAGCTAAGGAAAATCCAAGAAGGGTAAGGAAATAACCAAGAGAACATCACATAAAAATTTAAATATGCAACTACTATCTAAGCATGGATAAAACAAAAATTGGTGTATTATGAACATGTCAAAAAGAGATGGATAATAGGGATCATAGAAATTAGAAAAGGATGTAGAAATAAATTGGCATGTCAATGGGGAAATGAAATGTGTGGTGGTGGAAAGAGGATATTTCCAAGGTGAGAACACAATCTTTTCTAAAAATAAGACACTCACATAAAGTTTATGAAACTAATAGAATTTTGACATCAATGACCTTTAGAGAGCTCGACTGAACCACACAAGTTTTTTGTAAACCAGTGAAATATAATTATCATCCCATGAATGTTGGTATGCATGAAAATTAAAATGGACCTACCTTCACACAACATGTATTTAGGACCCCTTATACAGCCATATAGAATTCTAGAAACTATTAGTACCATATTAGTATGAATGTATTTAATACACCCATGTACTATGGAAGGTATTATGTGAATTTTATGTATCCAAGTTCATCCCAATAACATATCAAAGACTCTCATATATGATATAACTGAAATGTAGTGATCACATGTGTTGGACCTACTTGTAAAGGTAAATCATTCTCACTAATAACATTTTTTGATGTCCCATCAAATACTCTGACATTTTTGGTTAAATGGTATATATCATTATGTGTATATCCCAAATGTGTATGTAACATCATGCTACATATGTTATCACTAGAACTTTTATCAATCATAACACTATGTATAGACTAATGATCAAGTTATTCTCAAATAAACAATGAATGAATATCAGAGTCATTGTCTCTAATTTGGTTGTCATCAAATGAAATATAAGGTCTCTAAAAAATAGGAGATATTATGCATATATAAGTTCCAATAATCCCATCTAAAGGGTACCCATAATGTGATGGAAGAGGGTGTGCATTATATTCCATTTGCACTTCTAAATCCTTTCGAGAATGATTTTGCAATGGATTGCTAAATATATTTTGGTTTTGATGGTCACTAGGTTGTGAACTTGAATCCTTTATAAGATCATCAAACATAATATTTTGGGTATCAAGAAGATCTTGGATATTATGATTCAATGTATAACATAAATTTGTATAATTCTTAGGGTATTGGTGATAAAAAAAATATGCATTAACATCATATCCTTGTGGTAGAGGTCAAATCATATCAACCTCTATGGGAGGAGGGAATAATATGAGATGACACTCCAAAAACTTATTAAGTATCAAACTTGGAGACTCTAGTAATCATGTAAATTATCTCTTACGTGCATTGGATAAGATAAGATGATGATGTTGTTATGACATTCTATTAACCATTATGTTTTTTTTCTATTTTAGGTTCTATAGGTTTTACCTTGTAGCTTGCTTTGATATGAAACTTTGTAGTAGATTTAATTGGTGTGTTTACTATATACTTAATCTTGTTCAAGGAAATAAGTTTCATTTCATGATCTTGAATAATATGGCATAAGTCATCAAAATATTTGAACTCTTTGAAACCAATGGACTCATTTAATGGGGAAAGAAAAATTTGCTTAAATATGTCTTAAAGCTCTTTATCTACCATTGGATTTGTCATTTTTCCCAACATTGTTTTGTATCTCAAAACATATTCATTAATAGGTTCATTGGTTCCTTGTTTGATCTTAATATTTTTTGCATATGACATGTTTTTAGTGATGTTAATGGATAAATATGCTATAAATTGATTTGTTAAGGTTTGAATGATTTCATTGATTGTATTTTTAAGTCATATGACCATATTAAATCATATTTATTTAGGCTCATTAAAAATATTTTGGTCAAAATTTTATCATTTAAACCATAATCAAGGCATGTTGTATAGAAATATCAAATATGTTATTTAGGATCACCCTTGCCATCATATAATGTAAACTTGAGTGCAAGAAAACCTATTGGAAAAGGGTGAAAATATATTTAAAGTGCTAGAGGATTACGTAATACATCTTGTGAGTCAATAGCATGAGTTTATTTCAAATCAATTTTTTTCAATGTTAGTAACCTTAGCTTCCAAAGTTTTTCTAACTTGGAGAAGAGATTGTAAGGTAGACCCATCAAGATTAAGATCTAAGCTTTGAGAAGCCACCAAAGGGGATGAAAACACCACTTGTGTTGATGTAGGCATTAAAAACGATAATTGGGTTGAATTATTCATTGTTCCCATGGAGGATATAACAAGATTTATTACACTAAGGGTTCACCATTATTGGATGTGGATGCACTAGCCTTAGCATGGTTATTGATTTCTTCTTGGGTAACATGTAATATTTTATTAATAAATTATTTATTTTGATTTAGATGATTGACTAAGGCTTATTAATATTCCATTTCAAAATTATATTTCTTAACATTTTCCATATTTGATAAATTTAAATAAATGTGCCAAAAGAAATTGAAAAAAATAGATTCACAAATTACTGAAATCAAAAACCCTAGAAGATTGAAAATCCTATATCAAGCAAGGAGTTACATGAGAATACACAATGGTCAGGTTCACCATTTTTTAACCCTTTTAGGTATGTGGTGTTTAGGTTAAAAGGGTAGAATAAAATATACACATAGATGAGTAAAACTATTCTAGATCAAGCCAATTAATTCAAACTTAGATAAATGAATATTTTGATTTAAAGTGTTGAGTTATGTTAAATTTATAAATTAAACTCAAAATAGTAGTTTGATTATATAAAAACTAATAAGAGATAATAATTAACTTATTTTAAAATGCACATCTAGATATTATAAGTACAAAGTTGGAAATAGGTGGGCACAAGATCGAGATCTAGTTGTTAGATTTTGTAAATATTGTTTCTGAAGGCCTAGACACTTTCATCAACTTATGGACACTTGTGTCGATGCTCTTGTCTAAATCTCAATATAAATATCCTATACAAAATATTCATTGAATTTCAAATCAACCACCTATATAATTTTAAGTTTTTTTTACTTTTATGTTGATGTATTTTATTTACGTACGCGAGATATCTATGATTGTATGTGGATCAAACCCTATCTCTTCACCTCAAGGACCCAACTATAAATGAACATTTAATACATAGCTAATACTCCAAAGAGGGCCTTAGACATATGTATTATCCCTTATGTGTTGGTTTTTGTATGCATAAAGGTACAATATGCTATATGCAAGGGCATGAAATGATCTAGCTTGTAACTTGACAAATACTACTTGTGAGTTGTTATTTGAGTAATTCATACCTATAATATGACTAATCCTATGATTGATATGAAAAAATGTAATAATGTGGTAATATAACCTAGTTGTACAATTGATTGAGTGAGCTTAAATAAGTGATTACTTAGTATTTTCTAGATGAATAATGAGTATGCTTGGATTTATATTTATTCCACACCTTTTGAAAATATATCACAGAAGGGTTAAATAAAAAAATGTTCCAACCCATATGATTTTAAATATTTACAAATTATGACTTTTGAGGACTATACACTTGATAAGAATATGATCACTTGTATTGACGCAAGTGTCCCTGTATGGGATGTAAGTGTCTGATAGGGTAGGACGCTGTTGAGGATTTAACTAATAGTGAATGATATAATAGTGTATAATATTTATGTATAATTCATGAGATTTGGGTCATCATAAATGATAAGTTTGGACCATAATATAAATATTTAGGTATAATGAGATGGTGAATGCAAGTATTTTGACAACATAGAGATGTAAAATTGAAAGGTAGAGTCCTGATAAGTATTTTAAAATTATACAAGACTAAGATGATATATAAATCATATTTTGGTATCTAAAAATATATCAATAGAATTATACTCTACACCAATTTCAAAAAATGGTCTAAAAGGTTTAAGTCAAACATAAACTCAATCATAGATCTAACAATGTTATATCTCAAACCACTAATATTCACATAAGTGTGAGGTATAATTGTATTATCAAATATCATTTTAATTTATAGAAGTAACACAAATATCCACACTCATATTTATGTCATGGTGTTATAAATGATAATGGGAGTGAATATCCCATGGCATCACTAATAATTTCATTCCTGAGCCTTATTGATTCTACTAAACACTACCATCTATATAAAAATGAATGATAATATACTATGAGTTAGTAATCAAGAAAAAAACATAGTCAATAAATAATCCCAAACCATCATTCTAGGGTGTTTTCATATCTCCACTTAGCAAGGTTAATGTATGACATAAAACTGTCTAAGAGTGCCAAAAATGTGGTATATCACACAAAGAGAGTCAAATTTTCCTTGAATGATCTATCACATCACATCCACTCTTTTTTTTATGTTTTTGGGAGGGTTACAACCTCTAAATTCCATCACCAAATCAAATATAATGTAACACATAATCAAATATCATATTCAATTTATCAAAATGATTCCCCATGAAAATAAAATGGTGTTCTAAATTAGTAATGATCATTCCTTCTATAGTCGAATGAATTACACTCCTTTCCAACTATATCATTTAATCATAAGGGTAACAACATGATTGCATGAATATATGTGACTTATACTCATAAAACATATGAAGGTATTCATTAAAGATAAATACGCACACATGCATGAGTATTTAATACTTATCATGCAACTCTTAAGTTTAAAAACATATGAATTATTGTACCAATATCAATGTTCAAAAATATTCATTATTTTTCTCATATTTAAATGTTCTAAAGGTCATATATGTTCTTATAATAAAAAAAAATCATTGTCGTTTCATAGTTAAACGTTCTAAAGGTCATATATATGTTATCACAACAATAAAAACATTCATTGATTTTTTCATAGTTAAAAATTCTAAAGGTTATACATGTTCTCACAACAAAACTGGCCTAAGAAACATGGTGAATTTGTATAAAAATTATTTTCCTATAATATTTTGAGTCCATATTAAAAAATAATAATCCCCTTTATGAAATGAGGAAATTGTTGTAAAAGAGGTTATTTTATATATTTGGGAAAGTCCATAATCCCATTGAGATGAGTCATTTTCTCTTCTTGATAAGCATAACTGAACAAATAAAGCAACCTAGATATGGAGGTTCATAAAATATATTATGCAATTATATATATTACCACTAAAGTAAATGTAAATAAGACTAATCTACCATACATTGTTAAACTAACCACAATAGTTAAGAAAGGGATTTAATCCATGGCTAAAGAGTGGGAAAGCTAGGATTTACTATCTTATTGTATCCTTCATGTAAAACCACGCTTATCAAATAAATCTTAGCTCATGAACCTTTAGTTAATTATTTTGATTACTTTAAATAACATTAGTATATAATTTATGTATTTTAATAATGATAAAAACTTATACAAGTAACTTGTAAGTGTCATAAATAGGAATTATAAATTATTTAAACATAATGAAAGTATTCATCTATTTCACAATAAGTAGTGTAAATTAGGTTATAAGTAATAGAGACATGGATGATAACCAATGTGAAAGCTATTATAAACTCTAATAAAGCACAAATACAAACATAATTTCAATGTCAAAATCTCCCAAACACTTTTTCTCCTCTATGCAAAATTATGACACAACCAAGATAACTAGGTGTAAGATCCATGCATCCAATGTTTAACGGGTGAATAATTAACCCACCTAGATCTCATGTAAGCCCAAATCTAAGTTAAAATTAAGAGAATTATTCATTATCTATGAAACATTAAATATTATAATTAAAAACACTTATAAAATATCTCTAAAACTCCCAACAACTTAATTCTCATGGTAAAATATCTTTTTGAACTCCTATAAATAATTAATCAATACCCTCAACTACTAGTTCATGATGCCCCACTATTTAAATTTATTTTTTTAGATCATTTTGTTTTTGTTTTTGAAAACAAGTAAAACTAAAGAAAGGGAGAAGGTATAGATGAACATGTATGTGGTTGTGCGCTCCATAATCCAGATGATGTGAAGTGCTCCTCCTTGGTTGGGAAGGAATAACATGCAATAAGAATAATACTACAAATGAGAATGATTATTGAGGTTGGAGAGTGGATTTACAATAAAGTGATAGATCTAAGAAGTACAAGACTCCTTTGAAATACTATCAATCCACTCATTTTAATAAATTAAGTTTTGAAGAATGTTGATAAGTAGTGCTTGCATAAAGGAATGAAAATCATTTTAACACAATGTAATAAAATGATTTTCAATAAATTGATTGATTTAAAAAAATGAAATTAACTTATACAAAATAAATGCTAAACTACTCATGTTTGGTTTAGATTGTTATTTTTGGTTTTGTGTTCTGATAGGGGTTGAGAAACAAGGTTTTTGGTTGAGGTTGATAGGTGTTTTTAAATTGCTATTTTGGAAAAATATAATTACGTAGAGATTGATGCAGGTCATTGGTTAACTGGTGTTGGTCATTGGTTAAAAAGTGCCAATCACTTATTAATCAATTCCTGTTATTGGTTAAATAATGTTGGTACTATGAATTTTCATAGTTTTGGCTTTTGGGCAAAAGTGGGTTTTTGGGATATTTATAAGGGGTTTTGGGGTTGGTTGTAAGGGTTTTTTTAGATGTATAAAGGTTGGTTGATGGTCTTAAAGGCAAAATTAATACTCAGGTATATCAAACAAAAAGATTTAATTCTTAAAAGGTTAGGAATGGTTAGTGGGAATTTGGTGAAAAATAGGTGTTGGAGTTGTAAAATTCTAACACAAAAGAGATTATGGGGAGAGATTAGAAGGGGTGAAAGCAATAAATAACTAAAATGATATATTGAAATTAAAAAAATCATATAATACTTAGATTTTATAAAGTTTCTAGCCTAAAGATGATTTGAAGTTGAATGAGAGCTAGTTGGAAACCTGGGATAAAATGGGTAGAGTAACGACGCTCAAATCCTTAGTATTGAGGTGATAAAGCACTCTTTAGTCTCTAGACTTATTCTCTGGTTCATTAGATAGCTCTGGTTTGGCTCTAGTTCATACAAGAGTTTAGTTCTTTCTCCAAAATGATTCAACCTCTTTATCAAAGGTCAAGATCCATCTTGAAGTAACTGATGTCAATCTTGGTCAACCAATGTTGGTCGAGGGGTGACCAATGTTGATCAAGATAGAATAGGTCCAAATTGCCAAAAATAGTGTTTTGCACTTAGTTTTGGTAGTTAAGACCATTATAAATGGTTTGAGTTCATTTAAGGAAGTTTGGTCATGAAGTTATAAATACTCTAGGAGGTTAGGACTTAAATGCTAGGGTAGGAAATGGTCTTAAGGAAAGTTGTTAGTAAGTTAGCCATGGGCCTTGTTAGGGTGGGGTGTAAATAAAATTTTATTAGTGTAATTAATTAATTAATTTAGATAAATGTGGGTAGGGGTAAATGTGTTTTTAAGGGGGGTTAATAAATGTTCTAACCCAAGGGGGGCCAAGGAGTGGTTTAAAGGGTTTATGTGACATTTAGAGCCATAGTGTACGGTTTTCTAGTGTCGACATTTTCCCCCTTTTTATTACACAGTTTGTATCAATAATTTGTAAAATAAAAACTGATGGTTGGTGGAAGGTTGGATGCCCAAAGTATGGGAGGAGGTGTTCCCCCTCAAATTGCTAATCAATGTGGTAAAATGGAGTTGGGTGTAGGTTTGATAAGTGGATAATTGGGTGACAAGTTGGGCTAGTTTGGGCATTTAAGTGCACATGTGTGCAAATAATGTGACTAATTTTTATGATATCATAGATCACACATAAAATAGGTTTCCATAACTAAAGTATGTTATAAAATAGGGTTGGTACTAGAAGGACAAGTGACAGGGTAACCAATTGTAGCAACAGTGTGTGTGTGTGTTGGGTTAGTGCCTATAAACTCGAGTATCCTGAACAAAGTTGATGTGTTTATAGGGATCCAAAATTAGGATGTGATCCTCAGAAGAAAAAATGGTTATAGGTGTTGGGACCACAAGGGGTTATGATCTAATGCATTTAAAGGGCTGTACATAAAATTAATGCATATTCATAAGGTTTTCAAGCGGGGTAAGGTAGTCTATGCAGTCAAAGTGACCAAGGCAAGGTTGTATCCTCCAAAACCTAGTATCATAATGATTATGATGATGGCATATGATTTTATGGTAAAAGGATTATAACACACGTAAGTGAATCATAATGAAATGATGTGGGTAAATAGATTTTTTTCATGATAATAAAAACACCTAAATAAATAATGTGGATAAGTGATGAAATCGAATGTGACATACTAAAACACATAAGTGCAATAGAATGTTTTTTCTATTTATAATGGTAAAATAAAATGTACATAACACACTTAAGTGAATTATGATGTCATTTTTTTAATAGTTTTAATGATAGATGGTTTAAAATTTTCAAAACTACTTTAACATATAGATTAATTTGGTTAAAATATTATATGTAAAAAGAGTAAAGAAATGAGAAGATAATGTTTAACCAAACATAAGACATACGCCTTAATGAATGTTTCAACAAGTAATCATAATGATGAAGAAGAAGGAGACATGATGATATTTCATTGGGAAATACCATAATGGCAAGGTGGGTTAGCTTATGAACATAACCCCCTTTCATGCTTATGCATTATTATTAGTTCATTTGTTTAAGAAGTGACTTGATCATGTAGTGTCAAGTAAGCTCAAAATACTTTGATTTTTAGAGGGTAAAAAGGGGGGATGTAAAAAAAAATTGAATGGATGATAGTGTAACCTTCTTGTAGGGACAACTTACCCCTTCTATAGGTGACCTAGGAACTATTATAAACAAGTACATGTCCTTATCTTTATGTAGACTGATTAATGCAGGAAGTCTATGAATGTTTTTGTGAAAGCTAATTAATGCATGAAGCTTTCCTTAGGATTGTTTTTGTTTTTGATTTTTGACTTGGGGTCCTTTGATTTATTTTATTTGATGGGTTTGGGAAGCTGATTGATGTGGGAAGATTCAAAGTGAATGATTTTTGATAAATTTTGACTTGTCCATCCTTCAAGGGAGTGGTCTAGGTTTTGGATTTGTTTATGTTGATAGTTTTTCTTAGAGGGAGCAATCTACATTTTTTAGCAATTTTGATTATTTTGGGTAGCTATCCTTCAAGGGAGCAGTCTATAAGTTTTAGATTTTTGACCTAAGTGATATTTTTTATCCCAATTTTATTTTATTTTATTTTAGACATGGACTAGTCTATATAGGCTTAAGGTTTTCCTTTATGAAGGCAAAACCATAGCACAAAAAATTTAATGATGGATAAAAGAGGTTTAAGTGATAATGACCATGGGGATCCATCCTATAAGGGATGAAAATTATCCATGAGAATCATGCCATAAGTAGATCCATGGTACCCATGCTTAGGATTAGGCTAAGGCTATGATGGATAATCACATGATCCTGTACTTAATCAACTGCGCTTAAAATAAGGAGATGAAGTTGTTTGAAAATAAGGGAAAATCTTAAGTTAGACACAAGATGATGTATAACTTATTTTAACAAAATAACAAACACAAATGCAAATCATTGAGGGGCTTAGGTTTTGATATGCTCCAAATCCACATGTATGCATAAATGGTTCAAGCCAATTAGGAATGAAGATGTCCCCCAGTCACTTTTCTAACACTTGATTAAACATGGAAAAGGTTCTAGATTAACAGTGTTTATGTAGGAGGAACAAAAAAAATGATTACATTTGTCTCCACAAGGTTAGTTAGGTGATGATTTTTAGGCTTTAGTTTACATTGTTTGAATATGTGATGGTGTTTGATTTTGATTTGTTAGGTAGGTTTAGGTTTTTGGGGTTAACTGGTAAGGTTTTGGGCTAGGCCTTGGTTATAATAGTGACCACCATCAGTCAAATTTTAAAGGCAAAATAATTCTAAAGTTATGTTTTAAGTTAGAGGATTGTTTAGTTTATGATTAAAGGTTGCTTAAGCATAAGGTTAGTTTGGTGCTACGCTAGGCTAGGTGTAGGTTGAGGCATAAGTTCCAAGGGTTACTTTGGTCATTTTTTAAAGTTTTTTAGGCATAGGTTTTGGTTAGGCAATGGTGTAAGGTTATAGGTAAAATGTTAAGGTTTAGTTTTGGCTAAAGCTTTGGGTTATTGCTTAAGGTGAGGTTTTCAGGCTGATAAATGGTCAAATACTTTTTAAGGGAGTCCCCCAGTCACTCTTTCCATGTATGTTTGAGGTAAGAAAAGTCTCCTAGGTGAAGATGTTAGTTAGTAAATAGGGTTTAAGAGGGGGTATGATGACTTCATCTGAATCCCAAGGATTGTTAGTTTGTTAGTCATTAGTTGGTGTGGAGTTCAAGTTATAGGTGGTGATTCAAGGTGGATTTCCCATATGATGTTAGGGTGATAAAAACATTTTTGGATTGGAATTTAGTGGGTTTGGGGTCTAACAATGATGTTGGTAACATCATCTTGGAATAAAGATCGATTAGACAAGAGTGTTTTACTGTCCCAATTAGGGAGCATTGGTGTGGTGCCAAAGAAGGGTTTAAGAAGTTTAGGAGTTCTAATTGGGTTGGATCGCTCTAATTGAGGGATATTTTGATATGATGTGGTATGAGTAGCTTAGCTAAAAAGGTAACCAATACTTTTTTTTCCCTTTATTATTTAATAAATCTCAAATGAAGGGTTAATAAATGAGTTGGTTATGGTTGGATTGAAAGTTGGGTTGATTGGTTGAGGGAGTTAAGATGAGTGGTTGATTCTATTTGTTTCTTTGGTTTGCATGTTTATTTAGTTTATCTAATGACAAATAATTAACCTTGTTTAAAATGGAATCAAACCAAATACAACATCATTAGTTAGATGAATACAAGTACATTATAGATTAATTGGATTGACTTGGTTATAGTTGAGGTTGGGTTGGCTTTAGTTGAGGTATTTTGAGTTTGTTATACTAAAATTATAAGTGGAATAGGTGAAATAGTTTGATTTTGATCCACTAAAATGGGAATTGGAATAGGCAAATTAGTTTGAGTTTGGGTTTGTTCAACTAAAATAGGAAGTGGAATAGGTGAGGTAGTTTTTATTAGTTCCACTAAAAGGGTAAGTGGAATAGGTGAAGGGGTTTTTATAGGTTCCACAAAATGATTACTTGGAAGAGATATGGTTGTTTGGAGTGATTCCACATTTTGAGAAAGTGGAAGAGGTAGGTTGGTTTGAGTTTGACCCATTAAAAGGGGAAGTGGAAGAGATATGGTTGTTTGGAGTGATTCCACCTTTTGAGAAGGTGAAATAGGTAGGTTGGTTTGAGTTTGATCCACTAAAAGGGGAATTGGAAGAGGCAAGGTTATTTCCTTAATTATGGTTTCTAAAGAAAGTTTAAAAGGTTCCACTTGGTCAACAAGTGGATTAGTTAAGGTTGATTCTTCCTTAGTGATGATTTCAAAAGGAAGTTAGAAAGGTTGCACTTGGTCAACAAGTGGATTGGTTGAGGTTTCAATTATAGTTTATTTAGTCATAGGTTCACTAAGGATAAAATCTAATGCATGGACCTCATTATTTTGAGGGTTTTAATTATTAGTTTACACAAAAATGGGTGTAGGAAGAGATTTAATGATTTATTACTTGAAGACATTAAAGGCTAGGTTGGGGGGATTCAGAGACTATCCTTCAAGACCTCATTTTGATCGATACATTTTTGGACAAACATCTTAAAATACTTAAATCTGTCTACCACATGTTTATTTATGTGATGATACACATAAAACTCATTCTCTATAAACTGAATTGGTTTTGGAAGAAAACTATTGAAGGATTTGACTTGAGGAAGTCTAGTGATGGAAGCCCTTAAGAGTTTATCGAGGATTGAGGCATACAATTCCCCTAATGGGTTGTACTACCTAGGAAGAGGGTGTGTCAATAGCTCTTAAGGTTGTGAGTTAATTGGTTGGTTGGTTGAATAAGTTTTATTTACTTGATAAGTTTGATTGATTTGATAGGTTGGGTAGGTTTGATAAGATTGGTGGGTTCAAAAATTTTGGTTGATAGTTGTTGGTATCATTTGATGAGGTTGGTTGGTTTTACATGTTTGATAAGTTTGCTAAGGTGTGTTTTTTTGATAGATTTGATAAGGTTTTATAAGGTGGGTTAGTTTTATAGGTTTGATTGATAGTTGTTGGTTGGATGACTAAGGGGATAAACCAAGTCTTGGTTTTGAGATAAAGAGGGTTACCTCAAAGTGGATTTAGGTAATTGATATGACGTTTGGAGTAGGTAGTCTAAAGTTTAATGAGGTTGAGGTAGTTGATATGATGGTTAGGATAGGTAACCTAAAGATTGATGAGATTGATATAGATGTAGTTGAGGTGGGTTATGACATTGGTCAAATAGGTGCTGAGAGGTTGTTGGTTAGTTATGATGATGATCAAATGGTTGTTGAGAGGTTGTTGGTTGGTTGTAGTTGAGATTAGATTGATTTTAGGTGAGGTTGGGTTGGTTATAGGGTGGCATGGGAGCATAAGTGGCTCGTGATGCAAGGTAAAGTTCTTAGGTAAGAGGGTTATTTTCTAGGATTCTAGCAAAGTTAGGATCTCATTGAGGAAATATAGGATGGATCCCTATTAAACAAGATAATGGAGATGAGGTGAATGAAGGAAATATGGTGGAAGGTTTCCAAGGGGGTTTAATTCCTCACAACTCAAACATAGAGAACACAATAAAAGTCAAGAAGATAAAACACACACTAAGGCACATTAAACCCTGAGTGTTCTTTTTGTCTCACTTGTATCTTATGCCTTAAGTTTAGAATTTGTGAGACTCAACTTTGGTTTTTGAAATAGGTACTAGATAAGAAATCTATAGAAAGTTTCAGGTAGTTTAGGCACAAATTTTTCTATATTGGAATTGGTATGTAGCTTGGTATTGGGGCTTACCCCCTCACTTCACACACCACAACATAGGGGTGTTGGGTGCTTAGCTAGTATATAACTAATTACCAGAGATTATACTCAATCAAATAACTAAGTTTTGGTTTTTCCCCTTGGTAATGAATTCTAAGTAGGATAGAAAAGGGTAGAGGTTTATCACTAGCTGATAAAATCCTAATCAGGCCTTATGCCCATGTTTTGATGAGTTTTTTGGTGTAAGTGGATTGGTCTATGTGTGTAAAGAAGTGATTCTACTATTGATTTACTGATTAATTAATCTATGTGAATTAATTATGCAAGCAATCAATGGATGAAGGTTGATTTTAAACCCAAAAGTAAATTTTAATTTCTTTGAATGAGTAAAAAATAACTAAAATGCAGGATGAGAATGCATGTCCTATCCTATGATGAATGCCTTTTTGCTTTAGAAAGAAATGAAAATATCAAATTGCCTTTCCTTTTTTCGAAAGAGAGGAAAATAAATGATTTTGCCTTTTCCAATTCAAGAAAGTAAAGAAAACAAGTACTTGTTTTTTATTTGAAATGAAGAAATTAAAAGTTATGATTTTCAATTTAGAAATGAAGGAAAATAATGTTTTATTTTCAAAGAGAAAGAATTGCAATGAATGATTATTTCACTAATGCAACTAGAATATCTTAAAAATAACTACAAACCCAAGAAACCTCTAAGGTCCCACTAGGTGTGTCATAATATTTCACTATATGTTTTTAGATCAAATTTGTTTTGTTTTTAGAAACAAGTAAAACTAAATAAAAGGAGAAGGTATAGGTAAACTTGGATGTGGTTG
Source organism: Torreya grandis (assembly GCA_037957365.1). Taxonomy (NCBI): domain Eukaryota; kingdom Viridiplantae; phylum Streptophyta; class Pinopsida; order Cupressales; family Taxaceae; genus Torreya; species Torreya grandis. Next base: position 2,952,694 of record JARHVA010000181.1, on the reverse strand, counting down.
CGTGCTCCGTGATCTAGACAATCTAAAGTACTTTTCTTTAGCTAGAGGGGAATGACCTACAATAAGAATATGAATAAGACTATAAATGAGATTGATTAGTAAGGTTAGAGGGTGAATTACCTAGAAAGTGCTAGATCCAAGAAGTATAAGACTCCCTTGGAAGGTTTTCAATCCACTCATTTTAACAAATTAAGTTCTGAAGAATGTTGATAAGTAGTGCTTGCATAAAGGAATGAAACGTATTTTAACACAACGTAATAAAATACTTTTCAATAAATTGATTGATTTAAAAAAATGACATTAAATTATGTGAAATAAATTCTAAACTACTAAAGTGTGGTTTAGATTGTTGTTTTTGGTTGTGTGTTATGATAGGGGTTGAGAAATAGGGTTTTTGGTTGAGATTGATAGGTATTTTTAATTTGTTATTTTGGAAAAATATAATTACATAGAGATTGATGTTAATCACTAGATAACCAATGTCAGTCATTGGTTAACTGGTGTTGGTCATTGGTTAACTAGCACTGGTCACCGGTTAACCGATGTCAGTCACTATGAATTTTCACATTTTTGGCTTTTGGGCATAAGTGGGTTTTTGGGCTAGTTATAAGGGATTTTTGGGCTGGTTGTAAGGGGGTTTTTGGGATATATGAAGGTTATTTGATGGTCTTAAAGGAAAAATGAAGACTCAAGGATATCAAACATAATGGTTTAATACTTAAAAGGTTAGGAATGGTTAGTGGGAATTTGGTGAAAAATGGGTGTTGGAGTTGTAGAACTCCAACACAAAAGAGAGTGTGGGGAGAGATTGGAAGGGGTAAAATAAATAAACAACTAAAATAATATATTGAACTTACAAAAAGTATAGAATAATTAGTTGTTATGGAGTTGCTAGCCTGAATATGACTTGAAGTTGAATGAGAGCTAGTTAGAAGCCTGAGATAAAATGGTCAAAGTAACAACACTTGAATCCTCAGTCTTGAGGTGATGAAGCATTCCTTGGTCTCTAGACTAGTTTTCTAGTTCACTAAATACCTCTAGTTTAGCTCTAGATTACACAAGAGTTTAGTTATTGCTCCAAAATGATTCAACCTCCTAAGCAAAGGTCATGGACCATCTTTAAGTAATTTATGTCAGTCCTGGTCAACTAGTATCGATCGAGGGATGATCGATGCCAATCAAGGTATAATAGGTCCAACTTTCCAAAAATATTTTTTTGTATTTAATTTTGGTATTTAAGACCATTATAAATGGTCCAAGTTCATTTAAGGAAGTTTGGTCATGTTAGTATAAATAGTCTAGGAGGTTAGGACTTAAATGCTAGGGTAGGAAATGGTCTTAAGGCAAGGTGTTAGTAAGTTAGCCATGGGCTTGGTTAGGGTGAGGTGTAAATAGAATTTTATTAGCTTAATTAATTAATTAAACTAAATATGGTTAGGGGTAATTGGGTTTTTAAGGGGGGTTAAGAAATGATCTAACCCAAGGGGGGGCAAGGGGTGGTTTAAAAGGCTTATGCGACATCTAGAGTCATAGTGTATAGTTTTATAATGTCTAAACATACAATATAAAATTGAATGCAACTAACCCTATAACCACAAAATGGTTTTTGTCAAACTCTCCATATACCAAGAAGCAATCAACACCTTCATCTCACTATTATCACATGAGAGAGTTAAATCCCTACCATAGTCAAGTCAAGAATGAGGTTTGAGATACCCTAACCAAGGTATAACCCATGTTAATTAAAAACAAGTTAAATACTTCATATGTTATCACATGCCCTAAACTTTGTTTGACTAGTATAAATTCTACATCATATATTACCAATATATATACATATAAATTAAATAATGTCAAGATCCAAGTTAATAATTTGGATTGATATAATTTTAGTTTATAAGTCCTTTAGCATAAACTATGACATAGCCCAAGTGCCTTACCTTACATCTAGGGAGGTCTTTCTAAGCCAATAATCTAAAGTATATAAGATATAATTTAATAATCCCATTTCCTTAAAAGACCTTCAAAATGTAATGCTAAAATATGTATTACAAATCGAATTGCATGCTTTCAAATGACCCATATATGTTTGAATAGACTTAAAATGTGTAATACTTTAATAATAAATAAGAAATAAATACATCCAAAAGTACAAAGTAACCATATCAACTAAGAAAAAATGAAGCCTCACAATGAAATTACACATTCATCAACACATAAATTAGAATATGTAAATAAAGCACATAGGGATGTTAAGAAACTATTAATAGATCACACAAAAAAATATCTAAACAAGTAACCAAAATATAAATATAAAATAAGGTAATATTGAAATAATAAAAGTGGTATGTTCATCAATTCTCATCATCTCTCCTAAGATGCCTTGTTCAAATTTGATGTGCCTTTCCTCAATAATACTTTCCCTTTGGGTCTTTCCACTGTAAAGAAGGTTGTTTTGCATCCACCTTAGTCAAATAATAAATAATTAGTCTAATTTATCAAGATCAAATATAATATAAATAATAAATGTAACTGATAAAATTAAATCATATACAATTAATTAAAAATTGAATGTAACCAATCTAATTAAAGTGAAACAATATTCACATTTTAGAATACTAAAAATAATCCCTTTTAAATAAATTATTAATTAAATAATGATTAATATAATTCCAAAATAATTTTTATTTCATATGATCAAATTAATTCCATATATCCATTAAAAATGGGGTGTGATATCTAGCCTCACACACTCAACCATCAAATACATAACTTACTATGAAATAAATGATGTAGGATGGATTAAGGAGGCCAAGTGAATGAATACATTTTCCTAAAACTTATACTCAATAATATTTAATGGACACATAATTGGACACAATACTCTCATAACTAAAACCAAAATCATGCATTCATTAAATTTTATCCTATTTATTTAATCATAAACATGAAGAAGAATTTATAAAACATAGTCCCTCAATGGTTTTGATAAGTTATTGATACTCTATGTGATTTCTCTCTCTTAATCAAATTTATTAATTATCCATAAAATATACTCATTATCTCTTACTCATTTGAATATCTTCTCGAGCTTAATATCTCGCTAGACCATTCCTTTGAATTCCACTATTCATGAAAACATCTCCAAATAGAAAAAAAATCATCATTCTGAGTCCTTAATCTATTTTTTTAATTGGTATGGTAAAAAAGTACCTACTAACATGGAATGACACTTTCTCAACCACTAAGGTGGTCATTAACCACTGGTTAATATAAACTAATAGTTTAACAACCACCACTTTGATAAATTAGACATTCGATCATTGCTTAGGAAATAGATTTTTTTATCTATTTTTGATGACTAAAACCCACTCTGATCTAATTATGTAGCTTATTAGAGTTCAATAGTCTTTAAATGAAATTTACATGACTCTTCCTCAACTTGACACACACAAAAACATAGAACATTTTTTTTTTGGATTGATATAATATTGCACATCATACCTAAATACTACTACATAAAAATGCAATAATTCCACATATATAACTAGAATATCTAGGAACTATTATATATCCACTTCTAGGACCTATCCCTCCTAAATATCTATACAAACCATAGGATTTTTTAATCACTTTTAACATTATCACCCTCCCAATGGTTTTTTCTTATTCATTATCATATAGTTCTAGAGAGTTCACATTATGTTTCATCAACACTTCCTACTTGGAATTCTCTCCATTTTACATTTATCTACCCCTCACATATGTATTATTGAAATACCTAGTATCAAAAACAACTTCATCATATGAAATGTAGTTGTTAATAGTAATTTCATAAGGAATATGGAAACTTGGGATATTTTTATTAAGTCCTCAGCATACTTTAATTTTCTCATTATAGATGTAATCCACATCATAGTAAATGTATGATATAATTTACAACCTAAATTGTTCCATTTTTTTGTGTACATAATATTTGTGATAATTATAATTTTTAATATAATAGCCTCCAAATCAAAATGGTCACTTAAATAACTATGATTTATTCTATCTATAAGTGTAGGACCATCATTGTAATCTTACATAAAAGATCATCATCATAAACCTACCTAAAAAATCAAGAGCAAGTAGTTTATATTGAAAATTTTCAAGTCATATGTATGGAGGAATATTTGAGAAATATATTTTAATATATGTATAATCCATCATGAAAAACCAATCACCAAATTTATGGATACATAAATTTTGCACTCTGTCAGGTCAAAACAGGTCTTAAAAGTGGATGAATTTACTCACATATCCTTGAATTGTTACTTGTAAATGGGGTCAAATTTTTATTTTAATATAAGTAATATATCTTGATATTCCTATCCATCATAATACATGTATAATATTTCATGGGGTCTTCTCATTCCTTTTTTAAACTCCAAACTAGGGAAATCATTTTGATGCATACACAAATAAAACAATATCTAAAATTTTCAGCAATTCTCTCTAGTATTAATTACATCCATTCATATTTTTATGTTTAAATTAAAACATAAATATATGATACTTAATAGGGTCACTTAAATATTTCTCCAGTAACCAAAAAAACACAAACAAGTTATATTTAAAAATGTATTCTCAAAATATTTACATGGGGGTTAAAACTTTATTGACATTTGAAGAATTTTATGAACCCAATAATGGTAGTTTAATTTATTATAGAACACGTAATATAATTTTTATAAAATCACAATCCCATATACTTAATTTTTATTAGGACTACAACACACCTTATGTCACCCAAACTCATGGTCAACATCTTTGCAATTTTCTCCTATGTGAGATATCACTTAAATGAATCCTCCCCTCCCTTATGTCCCATCATAATTTTTTTCACTCAATCATGAATAAAATGAATCAAATTTATCACTTCATGAATTACTATTCATCAATTCATAATTCCCCTAACTATGCAAAAGTACTAGTAATTTTAAAAAGAAAAACATAAACAAATTATATTTAAAAATGTGTTCTTGAAACTTTATTGACATTTGAAGAATTTTAAGAACCCAATAATGGTAGTTTAATTTATTATATAAAAATAAATTATAATTATAATAAAATTACAATCCCATATATTTAATATTTTTAAGGACTATGACACACCTTACATCACCCAAACTCATGGTCAACATCTTTACAGTTTTATCTTCTATAAGATATCACTAGAATGACTCCTCCCCTCCCTTTGTCCTATCATATATTTTTTCACTTAATAATGGATAAAATTACTTAAAGGTATCACTTCATAAATCATCATTCATCAATTCATAATTCCTCTAATTATACAAAGGTACTAGTAATTTAAAAAAAATATTATATTAAAAAATGTATTTTCAAAACTTTTATATGAAAATTAGAATTGTATTGACATTTAAAACATTTTAAGAACCCAATAATAATATTTTAATTGATTATATAACACTTAATAATAATTTTAAAAATTCACAAACTCATATACTTAATGTTTATTATGACTACGACACACCTTACATCACCCAAACTCATGATCAATATCTCTAAAAAATTTTCCTCTATGAAATATCACTAAAATTACTCGTCCCCTCCCTTATGTCCCATCATTAAAAAAAAAAAAATCATTGATAAAATGAATTAAATGTATCACTTCATGAATTATCATTAATCAATGCATAATTCCCTTAACTTGTAAAGGTACTAGTAATCTAAAAAATAAAAACATAAACATATTATATTTAAACACATTCTTGAAACTTTTACATGGAGCCTAAACATTTATTGGAATTTGAAGAATTTTAAGAAACCAATAATGGTATTTTAATTTATTATATAAAAATTAATTATAATTTGAATAAAATTACAATCCCATATACTTAATATTTATTAGGACTATGACATATCTTACGTCTCCCAAATTCATGGTCAACATCTTCACAATTTTCTCCTCTATGAAATATCACTGAAATGACTCCTCCCTTCCTTTGTGTCCCATCATTAAAAAATTTAATTTATCATGGATTTAAATGTATCAATTCATGATTGACCATTCATCAATTCATAATTCCTATAATTATTCAAAGGTAGTAATAACTTAAAAAAAATAGATTATATTAAAAATGTATTCTTGAAACTTCTGCATGAGACTAGAATTGTGTTAAAAATTAAAACATTTTAAGAACCCAATAATAATAGTTCAATTGGTTATATAAAAATTAATTATAATTTTAATAAAATTATAAACTTATATACTTAATATTTATTAGGACTACATCATACCTTACATCACCCAAACTCATGAGCAATGTATTTAAAATTTTATCCTCTATAGAATATTACTAAAATGACTCATTCCCTCCCTTATGTCCCATTATAAAAAATTAATTTGATCATGATTAAAATTAATAAATTGTATCACTTCATGAATGACCATTCATCAATTCATAATTCTCCTAACTATGCAAAGGTACTAGTAATTTAAAAAGGTGGTCCTTTGTGAGTTTTATCTAGGGCATAATAAAATAATTTCCCAAATTCATTAAATGTATTTCTATCATAAATGTCACACCACATATCCACTATTATATCTTGTACATAAAATTTATTTTAGGGATAAAATCATCGTACATGAGCCATTCCAACAAATTTGTCATCATACAGTGGAATAATAGGAATCTTAAACATTTTTATTTGATAGTGTAAAATGTTTTTCACTAGAGCTATGAACTGACATGGGACAAAACTAGGGTCCCATTCCCACAAAATTAAATCCTTCCTTTTCCCATGAAAAAAAACTATTTGTGAGTTGAATCTCATTGGTAAAGCATTTTGAACACAAGAAATAAGACTTTTAGTTCTCTGCAATTTTAATCCTTTTCAATCCCTGATATTTTAAGTATACTTACATGGGAGGTGATCCTAATTAATAAGAATTAAATAAAAATAAAACTATAAATACTTTAATGGTCAATAATTAAGGTTCATAATCACTTATATCTTTGGTTCCACTTAACTTAAGAATGTGGGCCTTCTACATCAATATGAGAGTGTCGATGTATATGTTTCCTCTCTCATATATGTTAGCAATCAATAAAGTCTTACATATTTAATTGGGAATTCTATTTCAATATTGGATAATTTAAAATTATATTCCCATATTGACTAACATTAAATAAAAATTTGGTGTTTATCTAGGCCTTTTTCATTAATGTGGGATCATAATAATATATGTTCCCTACATGGGCCAACATTAAATAGAGCCATGTATATCTGTTTGGTGGCCCAAAAAATTTTTTTTAAATTTTTAATTTGTGTTGTGTCATTCACTTATTTTTTAAACCTTAGTAAGGATAAAGAGTATCAAAAAATAAATGAGGCCACCCTAATAAGGATCAAAGGAACCCCAACAATGATCAAAAAATTATATAATATTATTGATATTTTTTGGTATGTTTTCATCCATGTTTGTTTAAGTCATCTGAAGATAATATTCCTCCATGAAAAATCATTATCATTATGAAAAAAAACCCATTTAGTTTTAGGTAATAATCATAATATATTGGGACCCATAATAAACTTACCACAAAATCACATTAAAACATTTGTCATATTGCTAATTGAGGACAACCCATGAATGATTATGGGATCCCAACTTAAGATCAATGAATCACCACAATAGTTAAATGGAACATCATGAATGATTAAATATATTATTCTTACTTAATATTTATGAAGTATTTAAAAATTTTATCTATTTTTTTTTATTATCATTGGCACTCATCTATAGGACATATAAGAAGGCATATAGATTCACTAATTATACAAAAAAGTATCTCCTCTTTTTTATTGGAAAAAATCTCAGGACAGATATCACATTTTGGTAAGACACAAAGATGTAAGGTTATATATTTTTACAAAATAACATAGGTCTCACACCTATCATTCCCCCTTTAGTATGATCAAAGAGCATTCCTAACCAAAGATAAACAATCATTGAACCATGCATGCACCGGCCAAGAAAACTAAAAAAACTAATACCTTATGGATCATACAAGAATTGAGGTAAAAAATAAGACCCAACATAATTATATTTAAGACTGAGATTGGATTCATGCCCCAACACAACCAAAATCAATAGAAAGGAAGCTAATGACCAATCGAAGAGAACCACAAAATAACAACTAACTAAGGAAAAAATGGCAGCCTTATAAAGATTCTAACATTCAATTCTATTATTATATAGGGATAAAACTAATAATATATCATTCCTTAGATTTTTTTTCCATAATAAGGGAGTAAGTCTAAATCCTTTCACTTCAGATTGGTCAAGATCCCAATTAGCAAGTGCATTTGCAACTTTATTGAGACCCAGAGAAGTATGCGAATAAATAACCCTGTCAAATTTACTTTGAAGAAATTGATTTTTTTGTAGAATTATAAAAATAATCCAATCATTATAACTATTATAACTAAGTCCTAAAAGTATCTTTACCAAAAAATTAGATTTAACATCCAACTAGATGTTCTTTCACCCAACTTGTCAGGCAATCTTAAGACCTTCCACAATAGTTTGCCCTTCAGCTGAATTGTTGGTGGTTATATCAATTTTTGTATAAAAAAATAAATCCATAGATTTATCCAAATCCATACCAATTCCTCCAATGATGGAATAACTAGGATTTCCAGTCAAATATCCATCCATATGGATTCTATTGAATCTTGGTATTGGAATAAAGGAATGAATCTTGCCATTAAAGTCTACTTGGGAAGGAGGGGAGAAGGAATAATGTGAAGGGCCTAAATAATGAGTGTCCCACACTAGGAAGGTGTTTTAGGGTGTTTCATCAAGTACATGACTGATTCTATGATATTATTAATAGTGTGATGCCAAATCTAAACACTATCAATAGACCTTTACTTTAAAATTCTAGCATTTTGCTTCTATGTATTTTATAAGATGAAATACGCCCTAGCCTAAATGATATGATTAAAAAATACATAAAATTAGAACATGTAACTCTAATATTTAATGTGTTGAGTCAAAGATGGAATACCTATCCACACAATGCCCAAAAGACTCACCAATAACTACCATTGCTTAGTAATGAAGGGACATGAAAAAAATAGATGAGAAAAAGTTCATCATGATCAATACAAAGGACACATCTAAAGCATTGATATCTATGAGAGATCTGACATGAATGTGTATATTATATTTATGGATTATATAGCACCTCAACCTTATACATAGGGCAAACTTAGACCTTTTTCCTCTTAGTTTTGGACCCTTTACCACTTCCACAAGTCTTGCATCTTCTCTATTTTATGCCCCTTGGCCTATCTCTTAGTTTGACCAATCTTATGTTGATTAACTAGGCCTTATATCTTTCTTATAATACTTATAATATACTTATGTTCCATTCCTATAAGTTTTAAGTCTATACCTACTTTTTTGCTCCTTATACACTAATGTCTGGGATAGACACTAACATAGATGTTAGTGTCCTAACCTGACACAAGTGTCTAAGGTCCTAAATTCATATATTTTGTAAATGAAATGTATCCTCATGGTTGTCATAATTAATTTAATTTGAGATACTTATATAAAAGGATTGAAATAAATATGAGATCAATCCTCATTCACTTTTGACCTAGCAACATGGGAACAATACCTAGTATTCTTACTAAAGAGCATTCAAAGAGCACTCAATTAAATAAAGCTTCCCTATTTCCATAATAGGCATATGAATAACACATATAGAGGTTTAAAGTACTAAAGGATCAGCCAAAGAGTCTAATTTTCCAAGTTATAAGATAGGTCATTATTGTACTTTCTTTGCACATATTTCATGATTCACACACAAGCCAACATATAGGAGAGAACTACATCAGTTCAAGGCCCACCCTATTCAGACTATTGGATATGTAGTTAGTTCTCACTAATAAAGGGGAATTTGGGGTTATCTAAACATCATATAACCACTAACACATTTTTCCCCAAGGTTACTATGAAGATGAAAAACTAGGGTTTAGAAATTTCATGAAGATCAATAGTCTATGACCAAGGTCTAAATGCACTAGAGTGAAGATGAAGACAAACCTAGAATTATTAAAGTAGTTTCATCCTTTTCCAATATGTATTATGTATAAGAAACTTACATCGAACCTAGACAATAGTGTCTCCATAACCATACTAGGATGATGTTAGTGTTTAGAGTTATATAATTAATAGATCTAGAATATGGTGACTATTCTAGAATCATCTTCTAGCTTATTTTTTCCTATTCTAGATCCAACACTATGTTATCATTAGAACCAACTAAGTATATTAATTATTTATCATTTCCATGCATAGATTAATTTTACTTTATATATTTAGTCTATTGTCAGCATAAGAAATTTAGTCTATGTTTATTTTTGAGTTTAGCATCCAATTGGCCTAGTGTAAATCTAATTATCACCTTTGTGAATTATCATTTCTATATTAATATCCCCATCTATACTCTAAATTAGGATCCTCATCCAATTTTAGGGTTAAAAATTTAGTGAACTTGATCCATGTGAATGCAAAAAAAATCTAAAATAAGGCTTCCAAGCTTCCTAGAATTTTAGCTGCTTGTGATGGATATTCAGATCTGAAGCTTTACCCTAGTGTTTTACTTATTTGGTCATAAAGGCTTAATGTGCATATGATTCTAATTGGATTCTTCATTTATTGGCATATTTTCAACTCAAAATGGGTTCATTTTTAAATTATTTATATGTATTTTCTAATAAAGTTGGTATATTCAAAAGCCTCTTTTTGTTCACCAAAATTTAGTGCAGATTTTTCAATTTATTCAATTTATTATTTTTAGTAAATATTGGCATACAAGGTGGATGGTGTACTTATGTTGGAATTAATTTATAGGTTTCATCAAAAATCATACTTTATTTATAAACCTCTCTTAAATATCTAACAAAATATACTGATTTATTGTAATTTTTGATTCTTTATTTACAATATTCTAGGGTTTTACCTATGAAGCAGTTTGCATTGTTTGGCCAATTTATGATTCATAATATCTAAAATTAAAAATTCCTTATATTTTTTCATTAATATGTTTATATAGACAAAAACCTATTTTTATTTTCTAAAATATTTTATGATTGTTCAAATTTAGCATTTTACTATTTTTAGTAAATTTAGACCTATAAGCCATAAACTGTACTTTTTTTTCCCTAATTTTTTGGGTTCATCTCATTTCCTATTTTTATTGAAAAAACTATATCAAATTTTCAAAAAAAAAAAATCAATATATGAAATTGTTATATCCTTACTATAATGATTGATTACTCATTGGCATTTGTTTATCTTTCTTATCATGTTCTCATATCAATTTTTAGAACATCTAAAATGGATACAAAGGAGCCTCTTGCTCCTCCTAATCCTAAGGAGGGTGATATATACCATCCCTCTAACTAGGTCTATGATATCACTTATTCAAGGGATAAGGTGGCCCACCATATAGTTTCAAATGAAGGTAATTAATCTAAAATGCATAGGATTTGTGTTTGTGAATCCCTAAAAGATAAAATCACTAGTATTATCAAGTTAATACATGCGTTAAAAAAGCAAAATCAGTCTCTAAATTCAAAGATCACTTTATTAAAAAAATTGATTTCATATACAAATAATCAACATTATGCTAGTGTGAACCATGTGTTTGTATCTTTGCATACCAATTATGTGAAAAATAAAAATAAATATTAGAAGCCAAAACCAAAGTCACCTAATGCCAATGATTCTACAAGTGGACAAAATCCTAACAAGAGGTCAAGTGAAATTCTAATGGAGATTCTTAGAAATAATGTGATTAAATTACCTCTTATTCATCCTATACAAAAATCCAAATATTATTGTGCAATTCATAGAATGCATGATCACCATACTGGTTGTTTTGCATTGATTAAGATTAAAAAATATAAATTTTCCCAAAGCAAAGATGTCAAATGAACAAAATTGGCTACCAAAAGATACTCCAAAATAAAAGGAAAAACCTTTACTAAATCCACCTTAAGATTCAAATGATATATAGTTAAAGTTAGATGAGCCTTCACATGATATTCAATTTTACATTGTTCTAAATTCTCCAAAAGACCTACCAAATATCCCAAAGAATGATCCAAAGAAAGAAATTTTGAAAGAACAATCCCAAATGGTAATTTTAAAAAATGACTAAAATGTATCTACTTATAATGAGAAATAAAATATGTATAGTGTCCTTCTAGTTTATATCCCACATCTTACCAATGATGAAAATAAATAAGAAAATCCATTTCCAAGAAATAAGATCCAACTTATGGTGCAGTTGGTTTTTCATACATAGATACTCAAATTGTTAAACTATTTATTTAGAAGCCATTGATTCAAAACAAACCCCCACCCATATTGAAATTATCATTTAATATTAGTTATGGTTTTGATCCTAATGATGGTACACATTGGCATGTTCCTTATAGGCCTTGATGTGATCACATTGTTATATGTGTTTCAATGTTATATCTACCTATACATGTTTTTTTTATATGCTACAAGGTTCTATTCACATATTACGCAGTTGTCTCATCCTTTTGAGGTGTGTTAACTACCAGTTCCTATAATTCCCTCACCTTAATGGGGGGAATATTAGTGGGGTAATGTCATAGAGTCATTTTCTCCACACTTAGCATAGTTTTTAGATTCAGTGGGGGCATTCTTTAGAAGCATGTTCTCCACACTTATTCATACTTGGCATAGTTTTTAGATTAAGTGGGATCATGTTTTGGAAACATGTTTTAGATATTGGTACTTGCATAATTTTCATATTTATCCATATATAGTGATGGCATGCTTTGGAATCGTGTTCTCCACACTTACACAATTTTTTGAATTAGCCAAAACACATAGTTAAATGATTCAGATTCCTAGTTGTGGCAAAATTCTATTCATTCGTACCAATGTTATACATAATTTTATCACGAGACATATATAATTTGCATATGTTATGTAATTTGTGCATAATAATACAAAATCTAAATTAGTTTCAGATTCTAAAACTCTTTTACATACGGATACCTTGGTTGGACTTTTACGGACTTTGTTGAGCTAGTCTACTACAGTAGTTGGTTCACTTTTTATTATGGTTGAGGTGATCAAATCATGAAATATTTACAAGTTTTTAGTTTAAATTTGATTATATTATGGTTGAGCTAATCTCTACTACCAGGTATAAACTCACTTTTTCTCCAAAGTTGGGGAATGTGCCTTCCAATCTCTCTCTCTCTCTATATGTGTGTGTGTGTGTGTGTGTGTGTGTGTGTGTGTGTGTGTGTGTGTGTGTGTGTGTGTGTGTGTGTGTGTGTGTGTGTATGTGTGTGTGTGTGTGTGTGTGTGTGTGTGTGTGTGTGTGTGTGTGTGCACTTATAATGTTTTATCTAAACTTGTCCTAATCTTAGTTTTATAGCCTTAGAATGATACATATTTTTTGAATCAATTTGATAATAAGGAAGTTACATTGACACACATGTGTACTCCTAAACATTGCTCTTTCAATTTCAATTTATTTCAAGTAATTTCAAATCTAGATTAAATGCTCTAATTATATAATATAACATGCTCATGGTTGTAGGTCAATCTCCAGCAAAGCATTCAAGCTAGGCACACATAAAGATAAGGTGTGTTATACACACCCATATACACATTCCTTTCCTTTAAACTAGAAATTTAATTACTAGATTAAAGGGGGAAAATGTAGATGATATTTATGGATTATATATCACCTCAGTCTTTTACACTTGGAAAACTTAGACCTTGGTTGTTTCTCTCAATTTGGACCCTTTCCCACTTTCACAAGTATCACATATGCTCTATCATGTGCCCCTTTGCCTATCTCTTAGTCCCACCATTATTATGTTGATGACCTAAGCCTTATATATTGCTTATAATCATTGAAATGTACTTATCTTCCACTCTTGTAAGTTCTTAGCCTATACCTACTTTCCTACTTCCTAAACACTAATGTTCAAGATAGACACTAGCATCAACATTAATGTCATATGTTGACATAAGTGTTTAATGCCCTAAATTCATATATTTTACAAATGAAATGTAACCTAATATTTGGCCTAAGTGTTTTAATGTGAGCTACTTCTCTAAATGGATTGATATAAATACAAGATCAACCCTCATTCATTCTTCACCTAGTAACACGGGAACAATACCTAGTATTCTTACAAAAAGCATTCAAGGAGCACTCAATTGAATAAAGCTTCCCTATTTCTATACCAATAATAAGAACATCACATCTATAGGTCTGAAGTACTAAAGGAGTAGCTAAGAGCTCAATTTTACAATTTAAAAGCTAGGTCAATTTTGTACTTACTTTGCATATATTGCATGATTCATATACAATCCAACATATAAGGGAAAAATACATCAATCTAAGGCTCTCTTCATAGTAATAGTTATGTAGGCAACACTCACTTATTGAGGGGTCTTTGAGGTTAGCTCAACACTATGTGCCCACTAATCCATTTTTCCCCAAGGTCACTATGAAGATGAAGAATTAGGGTTTTGTACATTAATGAGGAGTGATAGTACATGACTTAGGTTTGGATGCACCAGAGTGAAGGCAAAGACAAACCTAGAAGCATCCAAGTGGTCACATCTTTTTCTATCAAGTATTTCATATAGGACACTTACATCAAACCTAAATAGTAGCATACCTAGTTAAAATTAGTGTTTAGACTCTAGAAGCATCAGATCCAAAATCTGATGACTAATCCAAAGTCATCTTCTAGCCTACTTCATGTATGTTCTAGATCCATTGATGTGTTCACATCAGAACCAACTAAGTATATTAGTTTTTTATCATTTTCATGCATATCTTAGTTTTAAATTCTATATTTAGCCTATTCTCAACATAATAAATTTAGTGTCTATTTATATCTAATTTTAGCACCCAATTGGCCTATTATAGATCTGATTATCACCCTTGTATATTACCATTTCTATATTATTAACCCCTATTTATACTCTAAATTAGGATCCTGGTCTAATTTTAGGGTTAAATAAAAGAAGAAACCAGATGAATAACCTAACTTTAGGCCATAAATTATGATTCCAAAGTTTCTAAAAAATTATTTTGAGAGACTGAATTGAAGGATAATAAAGAGAATGGTAACCATCTACCATAGAGTAGATTCTACTATATTATCCTCCCCAAGCCAATAATTCTTCCTCATCTGAGCAAGAAAGATCTTTATCTTTAATGATATGAAGAAGTTGCTTTTTAGATTCCAAAAAAATTTAAATTAGCCAAGATTCAATATAAATCCACTTCCTTTTAATTGCACAATCTCTTTTGGATATGTTTGAGTACTTAGAAATTGAAATTGTAATCCAATCTTCATGATGCATATATTCCATGAACCCATGAAAATGGGGATATTGTTTAATAAGATGAGGATAAACATTCCAAGAATAGGTCCAAAAATGGGCCTTTATACCATTTTTTATGATCTAATAAAACTTGTTCTTAATCAAAGACACCAATTTTTAGAACAACCAACATGGGAGAACATTTCAAGGGAAGGGAGAACCAAACAATTTGATCAAAAAGTTTATTTTCAGCAGATTTGTTTCATAATTTTTGCACCAAAATTTGTAATAGAGACTGAAGAATATTTCAATACATATTATTAGCTAAAATTTGACCATTTAGCTTAGCTGAATGAGAGCCCAAATGTCCTTATTTGTGGAGACAAAGCATAGTCCATTTCACCAAAGACCATTTTCTAATAAGTTGAGGCCCCTTCCATAAAAAATTATGGCATGTTTGATCAATTTTTTTGAGGATGGATTTGGGAACATGAAATGTGGAAGAGAAGTAAATGGGAATATATTTTAGAACATTCTTGACCAAGATGATTCATCCCCCCATAGAAATTTTCATCATATCCACTAACCAGTTCCAATTTGAAATTTTATTTTCCCTTAAGGGAACACCAAAGTAGATAAATGGAAAATAAGCTCTCAAAAATTGAAGTCTATCAAGAACCATAGATTCCTTTCTAGGAATTGTGTGAAAGAAATAAAATTTTGACTTATTCTCACTAATAATCTAATCAGTTATAGCCTTTAAAAGTTGTAATTTCTTGTTAAAGTTTGAAGCCTCTTGAATTGTATCTTTTCCCAATATGTAAGAATCATCCACAAACTACAAATACATCATTGTATTAAGACCCATAGCAAGAGTAACACCTTTAATAATTATTTCTTCTCTAGATTTGGGAATAATTATTTCCAAAATTTCCACCATAATGATAAACAAATAAGGAAAAAGAGGATTTCCTTGTCAAATATCTCTGGAGGCTCCAAGAGACCTAGATAACCATTAACCAGGATCAAAAAATAAAATGAGGAAATACAACATTTCACATAAATAATCCATTCCTTAGAAAAAGTGAAATGCTTGAGAATTATTAAGAGGTAGGCCCAATCAACCCTATCATAGGATCTAGATAGATCCAACCTTATAATTATAACCATAGTCTTTTGGTGTTGCATAGAATGGATAACTTCTTGAGATAACATAATCTCTTCAAGGATTTGATTACTAGCCACATACCCACCTTGCTCAAGAGAAATAATTTAATGGAGGAGGAGTCGTAATCTATCAACCATAATTTTGGAATGATTTTGTAAAAAACATTACATCAGGAAATAATATGAATGTCATAAATATTTATTACCTCATACACCTTAGAAACCAAAGTAATGAAGGTTTTGTTGATCTATTTAAGAATAAATTCAGTATTTCTATATTCTTCCACAACCTTCAAAAAATCCTCATGAATAATATCCAAAAATTCATTATAAAATTCCATAAGAAACCCTTTTGGCTGGAGGGATTTCCCTTTACTCATGCTAAAGATAGTGTGTCTTAATTATAACAAATAAATGTTATTACGAAGAGAAAAATTGTCCTCCATAGAAATAAGAGTGGGAATGTCTCACATAATTTGTTGTTGTTTTTTCATATCCAAAGGAATAACATCAAAGCTATGAGAAAATAAATTGAACACAATGTTATAAATACCCTATGAAGGGAACTCTGGAGTTCCATTATTCAATTCAAGAGAATAAATATGATTGAAGGTACTCTGTATCAACATGGGTTTGTGAAAAAATACTAATTTTTTTGTCCCTTCTTAAAGCCATTTGATTATAGATAGTTGTTTCCTCATAATTTCCTCCTTAAGATTCCATTAATCCATCTGATTGATTAAATTGAGATCGTCATGCTTAAGCTTATCTTTAATAGTGTTCAGATGAATGGTTTCAATGACCTTTTCCAATCTATCAAATATCTCTTTATTTTCTATTTTTATATCCCAAAATTCATCCCAATTCTATTTCATGAGTTGGGATTTGACATATCTAATCTTCTACACAAAAATGAACATATTTATTCCATGATGAGGCTTTCCTTTCATCCACTAGTGCTAATTTTTTTTCCTGAGATCATTATGCCGAAGCCACATCAACTATAAATAGAAATGATATTTTAGACATTGAGAATTATAGACTTATATTGTAATAGGCCAATGATCTGATCCAACATTGTTGAGAATTGAAGACTTGGTTGGGGATTTTCCCATTCACAAGAAACTCCTCAGTTAACAAGAACCTACCCAACCTTTCTGCTATGAAAGCATTACTCGACCTCTAGTTGGTACATTTTAGAATCCCATTACTCGGATTAATGTTAATATGATTAAGATAAAAAAATATATTCTATCATGAGACTTGAATTAGCATCAAGCTTGCTATTGTCACTAGTTTCTTTTCTAAGTAATGGCATTAAAATCTCCTCCAATCAGGACCCAAGATCTTGGAAAAAGTTGAACAATATATTCTAGATTCTTCCACTAATTTTTTCCCATCAAAAGTAGAAGAAAAGTAAACATTAACAAACAAAACCTATTGATTTAAATGTACAATTTGGGTAACGATTGTTATGATACCCTGCACATCTAAAGAATTAACCACCACAATTTACCTAAGGTTCCAAAAATAAGCAATTCCACTAGAAGATCCTTAAGAATCATTAGACAAAACTTTATCCATTAGCCAAATCTTCTAAGCTAGAGAGATCATGATGCTACTAAGAAGTTTGGTTTCCTGAATAAATAGTATATGAGAGTTATGAGCTTTCAACACTCTAATAATATTGTTGCATTTAAAGGGGAAAATTTTAGGACCCCTGATATTCTAATAAAAGTAATTCATGTTTGAATAGGTTTATATACCCATGATCCCTCTTTTGCTCTACCTAAAGAGGTTGATCTTTCTCCTTTTCTTTTTGCTTTATGATTAGTGTCCATTTTCATTTTTTATTTAATGCTTGAATTATTCCATTTAGATATTGAATGGAAGGTATATCCATAAAATAAGAGTATGGGATTAATGTTTGAAGGGGAGGGTCATCCAAGTATATTCCTATTTTCTTGCTCTTATCCAATTTGTGTTTTCAAGCAAGACTGGTATCCTTTTGAGCTAATAAGGCAAAATTTTGATACATTGGAGAGCTAGAATTAGCATTAATGTGGTCTTCTTTATCCATTGGGGTAGAGTGAGGTTATTTTGTAAAATATGTTTTAAGTATTGTAGTTTCTATAACTAGGTCATCATTCTCTACAGATTCATCAGCATGAAATAAAGTGAATGATTCTCAAACACAGAAGGCCCAAAATTCAGGTCCTTGGATTTCATAGTATGATTTTTTTTGGATCTTGAAACCCTTATTATCAGGGGTATCCTTAGGGTTTTAATGTAGACAGATTTTGCATTCCTTTACTAAATGTGCATACTCATGGTAAATTTTTCACCTAAAAGGAATGTTCTCATAATCAACTTCTTATTACCAAACCTTATCCCCAAATTGGAAAGTTTTATTTTTGGAAGAAGATTTCTAAAATTTATCAAAACATAGATTATTAAATAGACAATATGCTAAAAAATCAAAAAAGTATCAATAGTCATCTTGAAACTACCAAAGGTATTACCTATTACCACAAAAATAGAAAGGTTCTATAATTTAGCTAGTAATCCAAAGATTCTGACCTATATCGACACTAAAAAAGGTAAATATTCTTCTTCCTTGAGAAGAGAGTGCCATGGATTCATAAATAAACTAGTTTATCCTATAAACCAATGACTTCCTTGGAATATTTGGTGCCTATCTTCTTCATGAGTGAATATCACAATGAAATATCCATTGGGGTATACAAAGATTTGATATTCTCTTGAAGTTGTCCAGGATTTTGAATCCCATATTCTAAAGTTTTGCAAGATAGGCTGAAAGCCCATGAATCCATAGATGAGATATCACTTTTATATATTTTCAATACTATTTTAAATTTCAGCATGCTATATATTAACCACTGGATAGTCATCTGCCACCTTCATATATCTTATTTCAATCTTTCAAGGATCTGTCTTTGGCATGTGTAATAGATAGAAAATAAAAAAAATTCCTCCATTGGTTGTTGTAGAAGATCAAGGTGATTATAAATTTACTTTAAAGTTTAGACTCTCAGGGTTTCAATCCATAATTTACATTCAAACTAGTTGCATGTTTGCTAATCACTTAGAAAATCTAAAAAATATTACACAATGCCCTTCAAATGTTATTATTGAAATATGTTTATTTTACCAAACCCTTAAAATTTATTATAAACAAGGGAAAATATATCTAAATTGATCCAAAATATAGACCAATAGTAGTTGCTTATAATGGTAGCACCTGCCAAGACCCTATGCACATGCCTATTTTCCCTAACAAGTGTGCTATGTACTTTTACTTGTTTGTGCTAGATTTTCCCAAAGAAACCCTAAATCTTAGTCCTCTTTTTGTTATAATGTATTTATTAATTATTTTTTGCATGTCACAACTTCATAGTATTTTATGCAAATGATTTCCTTTATGTGGATGTGCACTCATATCCTTTACTCTCCTACTTGTAAATGAAATAACATAGGGACCTTGTGAATGTAAATTTTAGTGTGTTATCTTATTAATTTATTGATCCCAAGTATCTAATAAGTAGACCTTAGGAGGTATGTAGTTTTAGATCATGACATTCCCACAAATTTTGAGAATTTGTCACAAATTTTTAAGACAATACTAGTACTATTTAAAGGGTACTATGTACTTCATATTATTTTATGAAAATGTTTTTCCTTTATGTGGATGTGCACTCATATTATTTACTCTCCTACTAATAAACACATATGTAGCCCATGAATTCAAATTTTAGTAAGTTATCATATTAATTTATTGATATTATGTCCCCAATAAGTGAGTGTTAAGATGTATTTAGTTTCAGATCTATGACATTTCCATAAATGTTGAGAGTTCATCATAACTTCCTACTTCTATTTTTGGGGTACTACATAGTCAATCGATATATTAATTAAAAAAATTGGGGCATGTTCTAATATATATATATATATATATATATATATATATATATATATATATATATATATATATATATATATTACCAAGCTTTTCCTAGACCTAGAGAGAAGCCTAGTAGAATCCCAATTGAGGAAATATCAAATGGCTTAGAAGTAGGATTAGCATTGAAAATAGAGGGATCCAAGAAGGTCCTCATGATTTTTATAATAATTTAGAGGCATGAAAAGGATGGATAAAACCTTAAGAGTTCACCATAACCCTGAAGGTTAAAAGGAGGAGGAATTTGGCAAGTTTAAGGAGCTAGATTGTCACTAGGACATCATGCGGAAATAAGTAGACCAGTTCACTTGTGTATTTTATAAAGTTTGATCAGGAATCCTTGTAGGCCAAAAAAGTATAGTTCCATATATTCCTTCATGCCAAGATCATATCCTATAAATTTCATGCCTTGGTGAGTTACCTAGCTCAATTTATAAATGTTCAAAGTTGAAACTACAAGATGGAACATTCACACTACCATCAAATTTGAGCTTCATAAAGTAGTCATTTAGATTTAAAATTCCTTGAATAGGACTCAAAAATTCAATAATATAATGATATGCATGAGCTCACATTATAACAAGCAGATCCAATGGTTTGGACTAGGGTAAAATAGGTTAAAGGGTCCCTAGGTTAAAATCCTTCAAAAAGCTACAAGTTGGATGAGATATAATGGTGTGTATCTACTGAGTAGAGATCTAATGGTGTGATCTTAAATAAAAAGAAAGTGGGTCTAGGAAAATCAATGATAAACATTCAATCACACTAAAGATCTAATGGTTCATATTTACTGATAGGAAAGTGGGCCCAATGAGATCTATGGTATGCATTCACTCGTACATCTTGATCTAATAGTGCGAGATCAAGTCAATGTGTCAAAGGATATTAGGTGGTAGGAAATTAATGGTCCATTTTCATTCATACCAAGAAAATCTATGGTACACAAGAGGTTAAAAATTTAAGGATTTGATAGCAGGGATCTATGGGACTAATAGGAGTAAAGATAGTTTAGAACTATTTGATTGGTCTGAGTTGATATTCGATGGCCAAAGTCAAACCTAGGAGATTTATCATTAGAGGTCAAAGAATCAATTTTTGACCAAATCAAGAAAAAATATATATCCAGATTCAAGTATGGTCTTATTTGAACTAGATCTAAAATTTTGAAAGATGCCAATAAGGTAGACATGTAGACTTCAATGGCTTCATCATTAGAATCAGTTACATAAAAGTGACCCTTATCTCCACTCTTGCATGACATGATGAACCAATGAGGAGAAGTTAGTACTAGGACAAAATTATAATAGATTGATCTAATTTTTGTAGCTTCATTGATGTCAGGACTTAGATTGAAACAACTTGATCCTACCTTTGAAATCATAAAGAAGTATCAGTGAAGGAATAACATAACTATGCAATGGATTGAAGTGACCCAAATCAATTAGGAAGCTTGAATGAGCATAAATGCAGAGGTAGTTGTAACTATGTTTCAAATGGATTTGAGATCATTGATTCCTTTTTAATGCCAAAATCTCTCTCTCTTAATTCCCTTTCTTTTATAAATATAGCCTTTGATCTACTGATGAACATCCCTTAGGCTAGTATGACTAGACTCTGCCAAAAATTATATTTTATACCTCTTGGAGTAATGCATAGAGAATTTTATAGTTGTTTACCAATATTTACTTAGTGATTTATATTTATTAGATATGAAAAAGTGGTTTTCATCTTCCATTTTTAGGTCTAATTTCAACCTAAGTGATAATAAACTTTCCTTGCAGGTCATCTAGCATGTCTTAATATTTATGTCTCAGGTATAGAGTGGATTATTGACTATAAGTGCTTTTAATCAGGCCTTAACCTCATTTCCCTTTAGCCTAATTCCATCAAATTAACCTCTAGGTGAAGCACTATTGATGGGAAACCATTTTAGGCACTACGTTAGTTCTATTCATTTTCCGTTAGTGTGTTGAGAGTTCAAGCTTATGAGTGGATACAATGACCTCATGGTGCATCACCACATGTTAGTCTAGTTTTTACTTTATGCAATATCTTTACTCTTTTCACCCCAAATTGTTTAGGTCTTATAAAGAGAGGTCCAAATTATCATATCTAAGGAGATAGCTTCATTAAAAACCCTAGAGGTCTGACCCAAACATAGGTAACCCATAGCCTAGGGTCATTCCCATGTTGGAATAGGTTTGAAAGAACCTGAAAACTTCTATTTTCAGCTAGGGTGTAGCCTAAGTCTCCAATAATTTTGGCACTCCTGGTGGGACCACTTATTCACACAAAGTGATTCATTTTTAGGTTTGCATATTTTTCATGCCCCCAAGAATTGTCACAAGATCCTCTGCAAAAGGGAAAGAAATAAATTTATTTGATCTATCTTTATAATCAATAAATAAGAAGAAAACCTCTCAATCAAATCCTAATCCTACACCTCTTTTTCCTCCTATTGTTACTCAAAATCCTCCTATTAAATCCAATATTACTCATCCAAACATTTTTATAAATCCCATACCCTAGATGGTTATTCCCAAAAGTCAAGCCTTTGTGCCCTTCAATGGTGGTAGTCCTTTGAATATTACTAAATGGGATGATATTTCATCCTCTGCTCTAAAGGCTCTTCCTTATTTTATAGGGGAAAATCTTGTTACTCCTATAGGACATATTACAGATATTGCTAACCTTTATTCAATGCATCATGTGACTCACTAAAATGTAGCAATGAGGTTGTTAGAAAATTCTTTCAAAAGGAAATCGATTTAGTGGTACAGAGGATTGGCTCCTACATCAGTCAATAACTAAGATGAATTTAAAGAGGTTTTGTGCAAGCACTTTGAGGACAAAAGTGATTATTTTTCACTAGTTAATTAACTTACAACAATCAAGAGATTCAATCATGAATTCATGGTGGATTTCAATTATAGGTTCTAGGAGACTTATGATAGAATTATTGTAGTGATCAAGCCTACACCCAACTATGATTTTTTATAATATCTAAAGGCTCTCAATTCAGATGTAGTTGTGATGATTCAATCAATGAGAGGGAACACTCTACATGAGGATTTTGAAGTAGCAATCAAGGATGAGAATTGCCTTATACAAATAGGAAAGTTGTCTCTAAGGACACTAATGCCTCTCTTTTCATAGATCCACCCTTCTACTCCAACTATTGCTCCACTTCCAGGTTTAACAAAATTTTATCAAATAGAAGGTGATGAAGCTGATAGATTGGGGAAGGTAGAGAGTCTTCTCAAGGCTCATAATAACATGTTTATTGCAATGGAAAGATAACAAGCTCAAGTATACAATCCATATCAAAATATTAATCAAAATTATCAATATAATAGGCCATCCTATCAGCGTAATCAACAAGGACAAGGGCAAAATTCTTAGTCAAGGAAATACAATCCTAATGCCTCAATAGATTCTAGAATTTTTCCAACTCAGAATAACTATGCTTAGGAAGGGAAATGGAAAAATTAGTGGGATTAAGTAAATAACAGGTAATGGATCCAATTAGTGAGATCTCACATCAGTCTTATATGCAGTAGAGTTTAGTCCCTCCTCCACATGAAATCTAGCCAAATAAGGAAGCCTCTCTACCACATGGAGGTTTTCCTTCATTGACACAATCAAAAGTGCCAAATCAACAAGGAGAAGGTAGTGGTAAAGTACCTAATGAAATTACATTTGTGAACTTCCAAGAAGGTGAGGATTATTTTGATCACATAGTAGCCAATCAAAGTCAAAATATGCCTAATGTTGATAATTCAATTACAACCCATACTAGATCCAAGAAAAGGGCAATTGGTGATGGTTCAAGTTCTAAAAAGGTATCCCCTTTTCCTTCTCGACTACCAAAAAGGACCACCACTCATGAGTTTCTTTAAAAGACATCAAATCAATAAGTTCAAGATTCAAAGGGATAGATTATGAAAGGGCCTTACATCCCTCATTTCACACAACATCTAGGAGCCCCTCTTGCTCCTAAATTATAGTCAAGGACAAACACTTCTCCACTCAACATTTTGGACCATATGAATAAAAATTTAGTATCAATTTTAATGTGGGATACACTATTAATCTTGGGATAAAAGGAGTATCTACAAGAAGAGATTTCAAATCTCAATATCTTTGATGGACCACCTAAAAAAGAAAGAGTAAGTCTTATTCTAACCAACTCTAATCCATTTTTTGAGCCTCAAGCTCCTAAGTTGACTAAGTCTCTTACATTATATATTTTAGTTGTTATATGATATTGTCATATCCATAATTATATGATTGATAGCAGAGCTAGTACTTTTGTGATGCCTAAATCCATAGCTGATAAACTAGGTCTCAAGTATGAACCTCATAAAAAAGGAGTGTTATAGTTAGATGGTTCTTCTAATAATACTGTGGGAATCCTCAAATATCTTAAGATTTTACTTTTATTTGGTCCAAATTTCACCATTTCATAGGATATAGTTGTTATTGATTTACCTCCATACTTTGTAGTATGTCTATCCAGGGATTTCACTACTAAAATAGGAGGCTACCTTTCTTTATATTGGTCATATATGGTTTTTAGAACTAGATATGGAACCAAAGTCACTATAAGATTAGAGCCTATTTTCAGATTTCACCTTGAACCATATATTCCAAATATGTCTAATATGAATTACAATATTTCAAAAGAAGATGAGGGTACTATTGATCAAGAACCTTCTAAGCCACTTGAAGGCATACTGGATCTACTATTGTATGGCTAGTTTGTTGATAACAATGGGTATGAACCATACAAATGTATTCAAGAAGTTGGTTTTGGTGTTTACTGCATGCATGAAGAAGGTGACTCATTACCTAGTCTCACCAACTCAAAGCAGTATCAAGGAGTATGGAATATATACTTTTATGGATCCATACCAAAAAATGGAAGTGGAGGTAGTGTAATATTGGTTTTAACTCAATATTAAATTTATTATTCTTTAGTTAGATTTTAGCTCAATTGTACATCAAATACTATAGAGTATGAATCTCTTATTCATGGCCTTCAATGGGCTAGAAAAAGAGGTATTAAGCTTTTACAGGTGAAAGGTGATAGTGAGTTGGTATTGAAAAAATTTATAGGGTTAAGTACAACAAATAACCCCCTCCTAAAGGCCTAAAAATACATATTTTGGGACCTCATGAAAGATTTCCTAGAATTTGATATCCACTCCATTCTCAGAGGAGCCAATCAACATGCAGATAGACTTGCTACCATAAGAGCACAATATAATATAGTGGACTAGCTCAAGGAAAATAAATTTCAGACCCAAATCAAAGTTATATGTAGGCCTTCAGTTCAAAATAATGAGGTAAGTTGGAAAGTCTTTGATAGTGACAAAGAAATATCCTATTTCTTACAAAATTAAGTAAAATTTTTCTCAAAGAATCAAAATAAATTACAATACCAATATGAAGATCAGATTGTGTAATTGAGATAAAAAAAATATGCATAAAGGTTTAGTAACTTTGGAGATCATTTTTAATGAAGATGATCAACTTAGAAATGATAAGGTAAGCATATCTTCCAAGGAAGAACATTATGAGTAAGTTCACATAGCTGAAGGTAAGCAACTTAAGTGGGGTAAAGTGAACATTGATTCTGAGAGAGTAGATTTTATTTCATTATGTAATGAGTACATGGATGTATTTTCTTATAAATACCATTATTTAAAAGGGTTTGACCCTATATTAGCACAACATACTATTTATCTTTAACAAGATACAAAACCAGTAGGATAGAAGCAAAGGCCCATCAACCCCAAGGTTGAAATTCTCATGAGAAAGGAGATTACCAATTTGATTGAATCAAGTATAATATTTCCTATCAATTAGTCAACATGGGTATCAAACCTTGTACTAGTGAGAAATAAAAATGGAGAGATAAGACTATGTGTGGATTTTAGAGATTTGAACAAAGTGTCACTGAAAGACTATTATCCTCTTTCTTCCATGGATAAAATATTGTAGAGGATATTAGGTTCACAAAGGTTATCCCTACTAGATGGGTACTCAAGGTATAGCCAGATATTGGTGAAAGAGCAAGATCGGTATAAAATAATTTCACAACCAAATGGGGTACTTATGCCTACCAAAAGATGACTTTTGGGCTCTCTAATATTGGAGCCACTTTCCA
Source organism: Torreya grandis (assembly GCA_037957365.1). Classification (NCBI taxonomy): domain Eukaryota; kingdom Viridiplantae; phylum Streptophyta; class Pinopsida; order Cupressales; family Taxaceae; genus Torreya; species Torreya grandis. The sequence goes on along the minus strand of JARHVA010000181.1, from coordinate 2,925,952 downwards.
AAGGGCAATGGATGTCGCCTTTCAAGGTTTTTTGAGTGAAATGGCATTGTTTTATCTTGATGACATTAATATATTTTCAAAGGATTCTAATGATAATCTAACATAATTGAGAGTTATTTTTGATAGATGCAAACAATTTGGAGTTTTATTGAATCCAAAGAAGTGTATCTTTTCAGTATAAGAGGGGAGACTATTTGGGAATGTAGTGTCCAAAGATGGTCTTTATATTGATCCATAGAGAATAGAATAAATCCTTACTTTATCATTTCCAAAAAATAATAAGGGATTACAAATCTTCTTAGGCAACATCAATTTCATTATAATATTTATTCTTGGTTTTGCAAAAATGGTAAGGCCACTCACTCAAATGCTAAAGAAACATCAATAATTCACTTGGTGTAAGGAGGGTAAGAGAAGTTTTGAATCTATCAAACAAGAAGTCAGATAAGATATTAATTTTCTTAATCTATATTTTAGGAAGGATTTATTTGTGTATGCATTTTCTACATTTAGTACAATTCCAGCCATGCTTATGCAGCAGAATGGTGAAGGTTTGGAGCAACCCATTACTTTTTTCAGTCAATATTTGGAAGACTATGAGGAGAGGTATTAATTTTTTGAAAATCATGTACTTATTGTTACAAGAGTTTTGAATAAATTCATACATTTGGTTTCAAATAATAAGATTACACTAATGGTAGCTCATCCCAGTGTGAAGGATTTCATCCTCAACAGAGACTTAAGTGAAAAGAGAATTGGATGGGTCACTAAGTGGATGGAATATGATATAGAATTTAAGGTCAAAAAGATGGTCTAAGGTAAATTATTGTGTGAACATCTTAAAAAAAATTTGACATAATAAAAGGATATGGTTTTGACACTTGAAGACACCCAACAAGAAATTGAAACTACTCCTCCATCCAGCTGGACACAAGACATTGCTAGATTCCTTTGAATAGGATAATGTCCAATGGGCTTAGATGAATTAAGGAGAAGAAATTTCATTATAAAATTAATACCATACATTTTTATTTATGGATTTTTTTTTCAAAAAATACATTGGATGTATGTTTTTAAGGTGTGTTGAAACTAATCAATTTGACAAGCTTTTTGAGCAATTTCATGATAGTCCTTCTAGAGGCCATTTTACAGATAATACCAAAGATAAAAAATTAATTATAGATATTTAATTTTTTCCTAATTTATTTATGGATGCACATGCATGGGTTAGGAAGTGTGCAAAGTGTGCAATGTTTGTAGGAAAGCAGAGACTAGCTATTATGCCACTGAGGCCTATTTAGGTTGAGTAGCCTTTCATGCAATGGGGTTTGGAATTTATTAGTATGATACATCATCCATATAGTTCTGGTCATAAATGGGTCTTTATATCTACAAACTATCTCACCACATGGGTGGAATTAGTGCCTTTGAAGGAGGCAAATGAGAACTTTGTGCTTGAGTTCTATGAGAGTCTAGTCACTCATTTTGGAGTACCTTCTACTATAATATCAGATAATGCTTTGGCATTAAAAAGTGAAAAGTTATATGAATGGTCTCTTGAGTAGGTTATTTATCTAAAATATTCATCAAATTAATATCCACAAGGTAATGGACTAGATGAGTCCACTAATAAGAACCTGATTCAATCATAAAAAAAACACTAGAAGATAATCAGAGATCTTGGCATACAAAGTTGAAGATTGATTTATGGGTTGATAGGATCACCCCAAATAATGCCATTAGTCATTCCACTTATCTCTTAGTTTATGGAAGAGAAGCAAGGCTACCTATCTCATTAGAGATCCCAATTTTGGATCTTGCACACCAGATTGAGCTTCTAAAAAATGATGTAATGGAGGTTAGGATGAATGAACTAAAAGAATTGGAGGAGATAAAATATGATTCCATGCATACCATTTGGTCTAACTAGTAGCAAGTCAAGAAAACTTTTGACAAAATAACTTCATTAAGGACATTCCAACAAGGTGACATAGTCCTCAAATAGGATGAGGACTGTGCAAAACTAGTGAAACACTCCAAATTTGACAACCTTTAGAATGGACCTTATGTCATCATAAGTTGCAAATAAATTAATGCCTTTTAAATTGATATATTTAATGGAGAGAGCCTTCCACACCTATCAATGGGAGGTATCTTAAGTTTTTTTATTCATTTGATCTCATGCTCTTTGTACAAAGGTAGATAGGTCTGTCTTTTCCTCCAAGTGCTTTTGTACATTGCTTTGTTCATTTTTTAGTTAGGTTTTGGTCCATTTTGTTGCTTTATTATTGTTTATGATTCCCCCATTGCTCCAAAATTACTTCAAGAATCAATCAGAGTCCTTTTTGCAAACATTACCTTATTCATTAAGTCATCATGAGCAAGCTTGATCAATGACTAGGTTTCATGACCAGCAGGTTGGTTAAGCTAGCTAAATCACCAAAAATGTTGGCCATTTTGGCCCACATACCAAGCTTCACCTAGACCTAAAGAGAAGCCTAGTAGAATCCTAATTGAAGAAATATCAAATGGCTTAGAATTAGGATAAACATTACAAATGGAGGGATCCAAGTAAGTCCTCATTATTTTCATAGGCATTCAGAGGCATGAAAAGGATGGACAAAACCTTAAGAGTTCATAAGAACCTTGAAGGTTGAAAGGAGGGTGAATTTGGAAAGTTTAAGGAGATAGATTGTCACTAAGACATCATGCAAAAATGAGAAGACCAATTAACTTGTGCATTTTATAAAGTTTTCTCAAGAAGCCTTGAAATCCAAAAGATTATAATGTCATAAAGTCCTTCATGCCAATATCATATCCTAAAAATTTCATGCCTTGGCTAGTTCTCTAGCTTGAATTATAAGCATTCAAAGTTGAACCTTCAGGATGGAATGCTCATGCTAACATCAAATTTGAGATTTTTCAAGTAGCCATTTAGATTCAAAATTCCTTAAACAAGCTTTAAAAATTCAAGGATCTAGTGATGTGTGTGAGCTTGAATTTTGATAAGCAGATCTAATGCTTCACTTTAGGGTCAAATAGGTCAAAAGGTCCTTGGGTTAAAAGCCTTAAAAAGCTATAAGTTGGATGAGATATAATGGTGCGTATCTACTAAGAAAAGATAAAATGGTTCAAGCTTAACTGATAATAAGGTGGGTCTAAGAAAATCAATGATCAATGTTCAATTATATCAAAGATCTAATGGTGCATAGTTACTGACAAGAAAGTGGGCCTAATGAGATATATGGTACACATTCACTTATACATCTTAATCCAATAGTGTGAGCTCAAGTCAATATGTCAAAATATATTAGGTGGTAGGAAATCAATGGATCACATTCATTTATACCAAGTAGATCTATGGTGTGTAGGAGGTCAAAAAGTTAAGGATATGATAACAAGGATCTGTAGGACCAATAGGAGCAAAGATAGTTTAGAACTATTTGATTGGTTTGAGTTGATATTCAATGGCCAAAGTAAAACCTAGGAACTTTCTCATTGGATGTCAAATAAGAAGTTTTTGACCAAAGAAAGTAAAAGCATGGAGCCAAATTTGAGCATGGTCCAATTTGAACAAGAGCTAACATTTAGAAGGACACCAACAAGGTAGATACATAGACTTCAATGGCTTCATTTCTAGAACTAGCTACTTGAAAGTGACCCTTCTCTCCACTCTTACATGCCATGATGAACCAATGAAGAGAAATTAACACCAAGATAAAATTCTAATAGATTAATCTTATTATTGTAACTATATTGATGCCAGAACTTACATCAAAATAACTTGATCCCATTATTGTAACCATAAAAAAACATCAATGAAGGAATAATGTAACTATGCAAGGGATTGAAGTGACCTGGATCAATCAGGAATATTGAACGAGTATAAATGTAGAGGTAGTTGTAAATATGGTTCAAATGGAGTTTAGCTCATTGATTCCTTTTTTATTTCTAAAATCTCTCTCTTTCTTCCCTTTCTTCTATAAATATAACCTTTGAGATATTGATGAACATCCCTTAGGCTGGTATGACTAGACTCTACCATAAATTATATTCTACACCTCTTAGATTAATGAATAGAGCATTTTTTAGTTGTTTACCAATATGTAATTAGTGTTTTGTATTTTTTCAATATGCAAAAGTGGTTTTCATCTTCCATTTTTAGGTCTATGTTCAACCTAAGTGCTAATAAACTTTCCTTGTAGGTCATCTAATGTGTCTTAATGTTGATGTCTCAGGTATAGAGTGGATTGTTGACTGTAAGTGCTTTCAATCAGGCCTTACCCTCATTGCCCTCCATCTTAAGTCTATCAAATTGACCTCTAGGTGAAGCACTATTGCTTGAAAACCATTTTAGGCACTACATTAGTTCTATTCATAGTCCATTAGTGTGTTGAGAGTTCAAAATTATGAGTGGATACAATGAATTCATGGTGCATCACCACATGTTAGTCCAAGTTTTACTTTATGCAATCTCTTGACTCTTTTCACCCTAAATTGTTTAGGTCTCAGAAAGAGAGGTCCAAATTATCATATCTAAGGAGCTAGCCTCATTAAAAACCTTAGAGGTCTGACCCAAACATAGGTAACCCATAGCCTAGGGTCATTCTCATGTTGGAATAGGTTTGAAAGAAGAACTTGAACACCTCTATTTTTAGCTAGGGTGTAGCTAAAGTCTCCAATAAGTACTACTAGTCAATCAAGATATTAATTAAATAAATTGGGGCATGTTCTAATGAGTCGATATATATATATATATATATATAAAGGCATACATTTTCATTTGTAAGTCTCTATTTACACTTTCTTAAAATTATGGGGGTTATTACAGTTTACTTTAGGATGTTGATGTATTTTTTAAGGTTCTATATTGAGAAGCCCCTCTTTAGAAGGGTTTCTATTTTGACATACCAAAACTATGTCTATAATTTTTTTAAGGGTTTTTAGAGGTAAATAATTCAAGGATGAGTTCTTTAGCATATATCATGATAAACATACATGCATTTTTGTATAATTAATCATTTGAAACCAACATTTGATTATGAAATTAACATCGAATATATTACAATATATGAACAAAAATTAGAATATGAATCCAAAACTAACTTGATTAATATTTATGAAACCAATCCAAAATATAAAATAAAATCTAAAATGATTATTATAACATATGGAACTCAAATCCATATTTTGACACAATGACTTGAAATGGTATGCATGTGCGTATGTGACTCTCAACATCAACTCTAATATGATTTAAATTATTATGTGTTTCAATTCTACGTATTTTGGCACTTTTTGAGAATGAAAACATTCTAATTTACAAATTTACACTAAGACAAGAAATTATTGCCTCCCTCTGCACTAATAAAGCTATAAATATGAAGAAATTGGTATTTACCTTGAGAAATAAAATGGGTTTTAATATGATAATGATGAATTATAATGTCTTTTAGACCAAATTAGTCTCTAGGACCAAACATAATTTTTAGAAAATGTCAATTCTTTTTAAATCCTCTCCATGAAGTGTGGTATTATAGTTTTCTTTGTTGACACCAACCTTAAAAATCATTGGGCACCTTTAAGCTGTTGTGATCCATAATTGACACCAAAATCACTTCATATGTGCACTTATTTCTCTAATTCTTAAAATAAAATAAAAACATCTACATTAATAAGCATACATAATACATAATTTTTACCATAACATCCCATGCCAATAATAAATCTATAATTCCAACCCAACTTATAAGATATCATGAATGCAATAATTTTTTCATATCATTTATCTAAAAACACATGGTAGAATCCTAGAATCCTATATATATTTATATTGATCATCTGATCTACCATTGATGTCATCAACATCAAGTCTAATATGATTTAGAGCATACTGAAGGTGCTTCAAATGTGAAGAGTCAAATTACTAGTAAGGAATTTTAGTTGGGAGGATTCCAAATATTTTAAAGGTTTACATAAATAAAGATAACTACAAGATCACAATTTGTTGAGAGAATTTACAATATGTAAATAAATTCCTCCCTTGACACTAAAAAAACTTAAATCAAAGTGTATACAATATGAATCTAGCCTTCATGGTTAATAAAAAAAATACTTGATATACAAAATGCTTTCTTGAATTATATAAAATAAAATAAGAGCATTTGTAATATCAAACCTCCACAACATCATAGCATGGAAATTTCTACCCAAAATACAAAAATGTTACTAGAAATTCCAATGTCATAAATTTTTTATTTTCTCACTTTAAAATATGACATGTACTACTTATTATTCTTCCATATTCATATTTAATTTACATTAACATTAAACTCTTTAAAAAAGGAAATAAAGTATGATTTTATAAAAACCCAGAATGATTTGTACATTATAATTTATTTTTTGACATATTATAATTGGCATATGCGCCTCCACCTCATGGTCAAGTATTGTAGATTGATGCATAATGGCTTTCTATTTTTTTATTAATGGTAAAAGTGGGATTTAATTAGGGACACAACATTTTACAAAGAGAAAATAGGCTCAGCCATACCACCCAGATAACACATTAGAGCCTAACCAAGATAAAAATAAATTAAAAACCACTAAAAAACAATATAAAAATAGTAAAAGAATAATAATTCAAAGGGAAAAAAGGAGCATCAGTCACATGGCCTTACACCCTCCAAAAAATTCCTCCTAGTTTTCCATAATTATCTTAACATATTTCTCCATACTCTACAACCCATGATTTTAAGGATCATATGAATATCCTTGGCCAATCCCTTAGCCTTGTTTCTACTAGGACCATCTTCTTCTTGATTCCTTTTAATCATAAGTTTAATTCCATCCATTATTGTAATATAATTTTGAATTACAAATATACTAAAATGAATTAAAATATTACGGTTTTCCTTGAAGATTACATTTTCTATTTCAATTCTATTGTCTAAATCTTTCATCCTTTTGACCTAAGTAATGACCTCTTCTAGTTTTGATTTAGTGTAAAGTACCCCCCCTCTTGGTTGATATTATAGATAGAATATTTCATCCTATTGTGATACTTAATGAACCACCTTATTAAATCCTTGTGAAATTCAATTTCTTCAACCATTTTATCTATCATACTCTATTATTTAAGCTTGCTAGTAATAGCTTCAAGTTCACCACCAAATGTTTCCTTGTCTTTAGAGGTTTCAACCATATTAAGTATATTTAAATCCTTTAAATCCTCTACTCCACAAGCCTTCAGTAGATGCAAACCTTTGACAACATCTATAATTTTATCCTTAGGCTCCCTTATAATGTCAATCACTATAATCTCAGGAGCTTGCTCTTTATTTTCCCTACCCTATTTTGTAGACTACTTAATTAAATTTTTGGATCTATTGCAGCTTCTCAAATTCCTCTTTAAAGTACCTAGGTCTTTGATATTAGGTTTCCTCATGTTTATATGATGGGGGAGTCCACAGTAGATGGATCTAAAAAACTTATGGATAAGTAAAATGACTACCTAATGTAAAAGGAGTTTCTTTTTGCCCTTTATAACATCCAAGATGAAACCTTATAGAGAGAAAAGAATGTAAAAAGTAAAAATAATAAAAATTTGATGTCTGAAGTAATTGAGAATAACAAAATGGTAATATTGGACAACCATGTACCTTTCTTTAAGAGTATCATACTTCATCATCTGATTAGCAATTTCATTAGTAGGGTTGTGGAAAGTCCTTTGTCATGTACCCTCCTTAATACTCTATGAGCTCCTCATTTTCCAATAGAAAATTTTCCTTCTAACCTTATAATACTTAATGGTTTTTATGTATTTCAAGTCCTCAACCTTCAATCCTATAACCTAATAAATCAAATATTCTGAAACTTCAATTGAGGCCCCCTTAATCTTCACAATCCAGTCCTTCCAACTAACAACAAATCTCTTAGAAATGTGTTGGTCATAATTGTTGATACTATGTAGTGATCCCTTCGGTATAAATAACATTCCAAACATTAGTGTCATTTTTCAAATCCTTTGCAACAAAAGGTTATACCCTTAGTAAATCATCATCTATGATTTTAAAAATAGAGTAAGCCTTCCTATGAATAATAATGCTAATTTAGAACTAAATTAATAAGAAATAAATTATATTTTTTATTATGGGTAAAGTTGAGATTTTTTAAAGGGACTCTACCCTTATATACAAGAAATTTAGTCAAGGTCACAAGAACCAGAATATCCAATAAGACTACAAAGTGGAGAAAAAACCAACAAATGGTTAGATCACAGTCAAATCATAATAATATCAAGACAATAACATCCAAAACTAATAGTAAACTCAAAAATAAAAAGGATGAAGTTATAATTTATATACCCTATAAAGGCTTTATGCCAATTATCCAACATTTCATTCAAGGTTTGTTCCATATAGTTCAGCTTCTATTCTTTCGCCTTAGTCATGTCTTTCACCCTCTTACTCTTGTTGCTCAGGCCTTCCCTCTTAGAATTATTTTTAAATATTTGAAAAATAACCATGGCCTTACTATATCCTACTAGAGATTCAAGATTATTTTTGAGAGATATGTTCTCCTCTTTCAATTTATTGACTCGTTCCTCGATTCCTCTCACCTACATAGCCAATTCCTAAAATTCTTATTTGTTTTTAGTCATAAAATTATTGATGGATTATTTTATCAAACATTGGTCCTTTTGAAACCATATAAGTAAGGATCTATTTAAATTTATTCCCTCCCATAGTTATTTTAATTTGTCCTACTCCTTCTTAGTAGTGGTCATTTCCCTAGCTTTCCCAACTTTCATTTTGTTCTTTCCATGTTATTTACCTCTATTAATAGCGTGAGATTACTGGGTCTTCATAAGATTTAAACTTTCAAGAATTTTTTAATTATATCCTCATTAGGGATAATGTTTCACTCCTCATATATCATCACTTTACTAGCAGTGATTTTTATAGGGTTGTTCACATCCTTCCTTAGAGTAAATTTATTTATCCATGATCTTTGAGGATTATTAATTGTATTTTTATTTTGATTTTTATGGGAAGATTTTCCCTCAAAGGGACCATGTATAGGGCTCATGTTCTCAAATTTAACATACTTACATAACAAAAGGATCATATCTCAATTTAAGGGAACCTCCCCCTCCCTTTTTTACTTCTAAAATAGAGCTTTCTAGCAAATTCAAAATGTAGAAGGGAATACTAACTAAAAATTTATGTCTAAAATAATTAAGAGAGACAAAATGGAAAGTGAGAATTGAGTTGTACCTCCCATCCAATGTGATAAATTTCATGATATTCTTGACAACTATATTGTAAGCCCAAGGGATGGAATATTTGAGATAACCATGCTGGAAAGGAATTAATTCCTCCCCATTAATAAAAAATTTATTGATTTCATCCTTGGTATCCATACTATATTTTTATATTTTTATGTCTTCCATATTGCCTATGATGTGAGCAATGAGCTGCTCAGTTATCTCAAACTCAACCCCTTAGAGAGAAAAAACTCTATCCTTACATCCATCAATAATTTTTTTGGATATATAATGGTCCTATCCATAAATATTTTTAATGAAATTTCTAAATATTCCAGCATGAAGGATCCCACACAACTCTAAATCCTTAACTAACACCTCAACTGAGTTTGGCTCAACACATCATAAGTCCCCTCCCATATTATTGGCCCCTAAATATCTGCATAACTATGTTTTAATATAGGAATTGAAATAATCTAAGCCTGAAGTATTATAAAATCTAATAACTAAATTATTGTTCCAATAGAAATGACTAATCTACTACCTAGGATGGTTAATCATGATCAAATCACGAAAGATACACTTCACACAAGTCTTGATATAGGTATACACATAATCATTATCATAATACCTAATACTATTCCCCATCATAGTAGAATTGACAATCCAATTTATAATACTTATAATTAATATCTCATTTACTAAGATTCTCTTCTTGATGTCCCTTTAATTAAAAAACATAGAGGCACCCTTATTGGAATCCATCCAAGGTACTCAAGTAGGTCTAGAAAATAATCAATACAAGATTCATGCAATAAATATAAATATGAGTAGGGCCTTTAGAAATCCATTGTCTAAAAATCTACCTCCTTAGATAGGGAGGTATAAGATTCTTGATTGATTCGTTGGATAATGTCATCCTTTAGTTCCTCTTTAAACAACAGTTTATTTAAGCTATTAGATACAAGTCCCATATTGGCAAACTAATCAGCTAATTGGTTTCCCTCTATATGTGATGGATACTAATATTATTAAAGGAGTTAATGATAACATAGGAATCATATATCATATTAATATTTCTCTAAATTTCATAATACTACTTCAAAATACAATGGATGATATTAAGGAAGTACCCTTCCAAGACCAATTATCTCACCCCTATCTCTTTTGCCAAATGTAAACCCCATAGAGTAGTTATAACTTATACCCAATGACTAGTTTGGACTCCAATACTCCTATCATAGGCCCAAAAAAATTTACCCTTGTAATTCCTTGAAATTCCTCTTTATTTTTCCCTCTTAGGATTTTCTTTGGAAGCTCCATCAAAATTTAACTTTACCCAACCTGAAGAGGGAACCGACCACTTAGTATATTTCCTCAATTCAATTCTCGATTCAACTAAGGGAGTACCTATAAATTCTAAATATTGGTTCTTGGAAATAATAAGTTCTTGTCCTTCACAAGAGAATTTATGTTTATCCTTGAAAACCTTGAGATTTTATGCAAGATTTTTTTTTATTTTGAGGGCCACTCTCAAGTAGGAACTCTTGAAATTTTTGAATAATCTATCATTTATTTCCTTCCAAATACCCCACAAGTATAAGGTAGAGCCCAAATCCACATCTTCTTCAAGGCATCACTTTTAAAGGGGGCTTTCTAATAGTGAAAAAGCTCAAGTAATTATGAAGGTTGGACACATGCCTTCTGAAAGTTATTAAGAATTCTTCCCCAAATCTTGAAATCAAAAGAGCATCTCATGATTAATTGGAAAATCAATTCCTCCTCAAAATCAAATAGTGGGAATCTATTGACAAAAATTAACCTAAATTTTTTAATATGATCCATAGTGAGTAATGTTTTTGAGCTACAAGCCATAGGAATATATTCACTTTAGGAATTAAATCTTTGAACCATAAACTGCTCCAAGGAAAACCATCTATAGGTCTATCTAAAAGTAAATCATATCTAGATTTGACATTATAACTCCCATCAAATGATTTAGACCAAACTAGTTCATCTTGTTTGGGTAGATTCAAAATATGATAACATCTAAGAAGGAAATTTAGATCATTATGGATGTCTATCTCTTCAAGACTTATATTGTCAACTTGGAGTTGTACCTAGTCTTTGTCTCTATCAAAAACTTGAATGTAATCAGTTATTTTAGTACCATAAATACTCTAAATTGATAGACTAATTTTATACCATGGAACCAAATATATCAAGGGATGGTATAGAATCCAAGAGTCTTGATATAATTTATTCATTTCCCCATTCCCAATCTTCCATTTGATTATTATAATAATAAGTTCTCTACTGCTAATAAGATAATTCTAAAAGGAAGATCCTCTAGAAAATTAATTTTATACTAGTAACATGGCACTCTTTCTTGTATCAAGATATTTGGATTTTAATATCAAAGTCCATTTAATGAATATCCATCCTAGTTTAGAGATCAAATCTTGATTCATATATTTCATCTTTCTTATACCCAATCCTCTATTAGAAATGTTGCCATTGATGTCAAAGGTCTAGAAATGGTAATAATGGCCCCATTATATTTAATGGTGTTCTTTAATAGTCATATCTTGGCTAATGTGTGTTAATATTTATTTATTATTAATGAATATATTTTTGGTTGCATATAAGTCTAAATAAGGCCCATGGATAAGTCAAAGAGTCACCATGTGAAGACAAAAGAGGGTATGGTGCATTTTTCCATAAAGGGAAACTTTGAGGAATACGAAATGTCACCAAGATAAAGACAAAAGAGGAAAGGATGCATTTGCTTATGAAGGGTCACTATGTGACTTTTCAAATGCAAGGATACAAAGGTTCATGCAAGTTTGGTGCCATTTTTCCATGAGGATTAAAGGGTCACAAAGGGTGAATGCCAAAGGTCATTTGGAAAGCTATAAATAAAGGCTTGAGAAGCCATTTGTAATATGTAAGAGAGTGAATAATTTTTTAATTATTTTATATAAGAAAAGAAGAGATAAAAGTATGAGATATTGTAGAGTTCTATCATTTGTTGAGCAAACAACATTGAGAGATAGTTGTGTTTTATACACAAGAGGGGTTGGTGATCCTGTGGGTTGGTGCTCACAAATAGTTGTTGTGTTGGTTCTCAAAAATGGGGTTGGTGCTCCTGCAAGTTGGTGCTTTTAAACTTTGTAATTTTATTTGATGCTCATTCATATACTTGAGATTGTTCTCCATGGTTTTTCTCACTTTGGGTTTCCACATAAAAATTTGGTGTATTTCTCTCTCTCTTGTGTGGTGCATGTTATTGTTTCATTTTTATTACATATCTTGAATATGTGATTAAGTGGTTAAAGAAAATAAAAAATATTAAGTAAAAGATATATAATATACTGATTCACCCCCTACCCCTTAGTATATTTCATGCTTAATAATTGGTGTCAGAGCAAGTTCTTTTGAAAAGAGTTTAATAGCTTAAAAGTAGATCGAAGAAAGAATGATGGACGGATCACATGAAAGTTTTTCTAAAAATAAGGAACCTTTATTGATGGGACAAATTATGATTTTTAGAGCATAAGGATGAGGACTTATTTGATGGCCCTTGGATTCGATATTTGGTAAGTATTAGTGGAGGAATATGAAGAGCCATAGACACTTGTAACTAATATGGTGGAAAATAAGGCAAGTGAAAATAATGCTAAAGATTTAAATGCTATTTTATGTGGTTTATATGAATCAAATTTTTTTAAAGTTATGCAATGAAAATCTACTCATGAAACTTGGGTAAAAATTGAGAATATTTACAAAGGTGATAGAAAGGTTCAGCAAGCTAAGCTTCAAACTTTTAAAAGATAGTTTGAGAGTTTGAAGATTGAAGAGGAAAAAATATAGCAAGTTATCTTTTGCAAGTTGATCAAATAGTTAATCAGATTCAATATCTTGGAGAAAATTTAGAAAAATCAATCATGGTACAAATTTTTTTGAGATCTCTACCATTGAGATATGATGCAAAAATTTTAGCAATCAAAGAAATAAAGAATTTAGCCAAGCTAAATATGGATGAGCTACATGGTATTCTTATGGCATATGAGATGCAGACTGAACAAGAGAAACCCTCAAAGATAGAAGTTACTTTCAAAACATCAAAGAAAGAGAAGGCTAAGATTCAAGAATCAAGTGACAGTTCTAGTGATGATGAAGATGACAATGGAGCTCTATTCATTTTCAAGCCAAAAAAGGGCACAGGTAAATATCAAGGAAAATTACCTTTTAAATATTTTAATTATGGAAAGATTGAACGTTTTATAATTAAGTGCGTATGTAACGGTAATAATGACAATGAAGAAGGAAAGTCTATATACAAGAAGAATTTCAAAGGAAAATTCAAGAAGGGATTCAAGCAGAAGAGTTTGTATTCTAAAGATCCTAGCTCAACTAAAGATAGTGGAGTCAATGATCCAGAAGAAGAAGAAGAAGAGATTATATTCATAGCCATACATGAAGATACCTCTGCAAGTAAAAGTATAGATGATCAAAAATAAAAATAGGATGAAGCTGAAGTGAATCTAGAAGGAGAACTCATTTGTGCCTTATAATATTTAAAATCTCTTGAGAAGAAGAATCAAATATCGAAGCTCCAGATCAAGAAAATTGAAAAGGTGTCAAAGGAAATAATTAAAGATCTACAAACACACTTTGAAGAAGCTAAGAAGAATGAAAAAGATCTAATGTCATAGTTAAAAAAAGTAAGTGAAGAATGTGAAAGGTATGTTATTAAAATTGATTCTTTAAAAATAGATCTTAAGAAAAAAATAAAGCAATCAATGATAAAGCAACCAATGATTCAAAATTTGTGAATAACACTAATATGTTGAATAAGATATTATAAAGTTAAAGATCAATCTCAGATAAGATAGGTATCATATTTAAAAAAGAGAAAGGGAAGGTCACTACTTTCATAGAAAAGGTTAACATAGAAAAAGGAAAGAGCTATGTTGAAGCTCTTACAAAAGAGGAAATAAAATGGGAAGAAGTTAAGAATATAGAGGACATCTCAAACAAAGAAGGCTAGAAGGAACAAAGATACAAAAGGCAATCAGGTTAGAGATACACAAATAGGTCCTATTTTTATGGTTATTATTTTATTATAATGGATATGGTCATAAGAAAATAGAATGTCAAAAAAGGGCTAATAATTTCATACATAAGAAGGAAACTCATGTAGAGTCAAGCAGAAGCCACAACTCTTTTGCTCCTCTATCAAGCTTTAATGAAGAGGCCATAATATGTTACAAGTGCAATAACTTTAGAGATATATCCTGATATTGTAGAAGAGTGTTTGAGTCAGTCAAGAAGGACTAGAGTTTTAAGGCTCTATTCATTAAGAATAAAGTTTAGACAGGTTCATGGTAGAAAAAACAACTTGAAAAATCTATGTTGGTAAAAATGACTTTGTATAAAAGAAATGAAGAAAAACCATGGTTAATTGATAGTGTATGTTTGAGTCACATGATAGGATACAAGATCAAGTTTATAGCCTTGAAGAATATCAATGGTGGCATAGTGAAATTTGGAGATAATACTACTGCCAGAATTATCAAAAAAGGTACACTAAGTTTGGATAATGGTAGAACTAAAACTATTTTTTTTTATATGTAGAAGGTCTTAAGCATAATATTTTAAGTGTAAGTCAAATGTGTGATCAGGGGCATACACTAAATTTTTATGTAGAAGATTATGAAACTAGGAAAAAAGATTCTGATATGTTAGTTGTAGATGCTTAGAGAACATGTAATAATTTATATGTGTTATCAGACATCAAAGGTCAAAGATGTTGTTTGAGTCAGATTGAAGAAATTTGGGTATGGCATAGGAGAATGGGACACAAATTTTGACAATCTTATCAACATCAACAAGAAACAAGCAATAAAAAATATTTCAAAGATTACAAATCCATTTAACATGCTTTGTGAACCTTGTCAGCATGGGAAGCAGGCTAGAAGGTGGTTCAAAACAAAAGAACACTCAACCTCTTAGATGTTAGAGTTTGTTCACACTAATTTGTGTAGACCTATGAGAACTCAAAGTACTAAAGGTGAGAAATATTTCATGTTACCTATTGATGATTTTTCAAGTATGACTTGGGTAATGTTTTTAAAGAAAAAATTAGAAGCTTTTAGACATTTTAAAGCGTTCAAAGCATTAGTTGAGAATGAAACCAATTTGAAAATTAAGTGCCTAAGATTAGATCAAGGAGGATAATTCATTTTAGATTAGTTTATTGAGTTTTTTGAAGACCATGGGATAAAGAGATATTATTCAGCAGCCAGAACTCCATAGCAAAATGGAGTAGTTGAACAAAAAAATAAAATATTTTAGGAGATGGTGAGGATAATACTAAATAAATCCAAAATACCAGATAAATATTGAAGAGAGGTAGTTGGTATAGCAGTGCATATTTAGAATAGATAATTATTCAGAGTCAACAGTGACAAGACTTCTTATGAGCTATGGAAAGACAAGCCAACTATAGTTGATTATTTCAGAGTTTTCGATAGCAGATGCTTCATAAAGAGAACCAATGAAAAAATACATAAGTTTGAATCTAGAGAAGATGAAGGTATATTTATTGGTTATTATTTCAAAAGTAAAGTTTATAATTGTTATAACAATAGAACCAAAAAAAAGTTGAAAATGCAAGTGTCAGGATAGAAGAAGATGGAGCACAAAGAATAAGTGATCCAATAGACATTTCTAAAATTATTGAAGAAGAAGATTTTGAAGAATTAGATGAAGATGAGAAGAAGAAAAAGGACACCAAAAACCCATCCAAATATGTCTATAAAAATCATAATGAAAGTGACATCATCAGGGACATAAATGAAGGAATTTTCACCAAAAGAATGATGGTAAGTGAATTTGAGCAAGTTAATTTCTCTTTATTATCCAAAATTCAGCCTAGAAATTTTTTAAAAGATAGAAATGATAGGAATTGGGTTAATGCAATGGATGAAGAATTAAATCAGATAGAAAAGAATGATACTAAGGAATTAGTGCCTAGACCAAAAGATCACAATGTGATAGGAACAAAATGGGTTTATAGAAATAAGTTGAATGAAAATGGATAAGTGACCAGGAATAAAGTAAGATTAGTATGTAAAACATATGATAAGATTGAGGGAATAGATTTTGAAGAAAATTTTGCACCAGTGGCAAGGATAGAGGCTATTAGAATATTTCTTGCATATGTAGTGTTTAATGATTTCAAAGTGTTTCAGATGGATTTCAAGTCTGCTTTCCTAAATGGTAATCTAGAAGAGGAGGTCTACATTGAGTAGCTTGAGGGATTTATTCTCTCAAATATTAGTAACCATGTATGCAGATTGGAGAAAGCACTTTATGGATTGAAACAAGCCCCCAGAGCTTGGTATGCAAGACTTGATAAGTACCTACAGGATCAAGGTTTCAAGAGAGGATTTACTGACAGTAATCTCTACATCAAAATAAAAGGTGAGCATCAATTGATTGTTTTGGTATATGTTCATGAAATAATATTTGGAGGTGACATTGAAAAGATGAAAAAATAATTTTCTGACAATATGCAAAAAGAATTTGAGATGTCTATGCTTGGAGAATTTTCATTTTTCTTAGGATTGCAAATATTTTAGTTAAATAAAGTAATTTTCATATCTCAAAGTAAATATGCCAAGGAAATGTTGAATAAATTTGGTTTTGAGGATTGTGCACCAGTTGGAACACCAATAAGTATAGGAAATAAGGTGAGCAAGGATGAAGATTCATCTGTTGCAAATCAATCTTTGTATAGATCTATGATTCATAGTATTTTATATTTAACAACATCGAGGCCAGACATCATGCATGCAATAGGTATGGTTTTAAGATATCAATCAGCTCCAAAAGATAGTCATGTTTAGTTGGTGAAGAGAATATTTAGATATATCAAGGGGACATTAGATTATGGATTGTGGTATCCCATAGGCAAATATTTCACTTTGGTTGCTTATATAGATTCAGATTGGGTAGGTTTCTTAGATGACATAAAGAGCACAAGTGGAGGATATTTCTTCCTTAGTGATAGCTTAGTATCATGGCTAAGCAAAAAGTAGAATTCAATATCACTTTCTATAGCTGAAGCATAATATATTGTAGTGGTATTGTGTTGTACTCAAGTGCTTTGGATGAAGCAAACTTTGGAAGATATCAAGGTAAAATATGATGAACCTATTTATATTTTTTATGATAACACAAGTGCTATTAATATTTCAAAGAATCTAATGATGCATTCAAGAAAAAACATATTCTCATTAGATATCACTTCTTGAGAGAGCAGGTTGTAGATCAATAGGTTAAAATGGAATATATCATTACTATAGAGCATATTATAGATATTTTCACAAAGGCACTACCAAAAGACACATTTTAGTATTTATGGGATAAGTTGGGAGAAGTTGAGAGTAACTTCTTTTACTTCCTACCATTGAGGATCAACATTAGTTGAGGGGGAGCTAAGTGTTAGCTCCAAGATAGGCCCTTTAACATTGATGTCAAAGGGGGAGAAGAATAAAAATAGGTACAAGTATAAGTGTAGAAATAGGTATAGGTTGCTACAATAAGGGGGAGTTATTGTATGTTTTTTAGATGGTAGTATGTGTAGGTTGACATGTGCACTATAGGTTTCAGGATGTAGTAGTTTCAGTTTGAGGTTGTCGTCAATGAAAAAGGGGGAGATTTTTGAAAATGTTATCATTGATGTCAAAGTTATAGAATTGGTGATAAAGGCCCCATTGTATTTAATTGTGTTTTTAATATTCATATCTTAGCTAATGTGTGTTAATATTTATTTAATATCAATGAATATATTTTTGGTTGCATATAAGTCAAAAGAGGGCCCATGGAGAAGTCAAAGAGTCACCATGTGAAGCTAAAAGAGGGTGTCACATTTTTCCATGAAGGGACACTTTGAGGAATATGAAAATTCACCAAGATAAAGACAAAAGAGGAAAGGATGTATTTGCTTATGAAGGGTCACCATGTGACTTTTCAAATGCAAGGATACAAAGGTTCATGCGAGTTTAGAACCATTTTTCCATGAGGATTGAAGGTTCACAAAGGGTGAATGCCAAAGTTCATTTGGAAAGTTATAAATAAAGGCTTGAGAAACCATTTGTAATATGCAAGAGAGTGCATGATTTTATAATTATTTTATACAAGAAAAGAAGAGAGAAAAGTAGGAGATATTGTAGAGTTCTATAATTTGTTGAGTAAGCAACATTGAGATATAGTTGTGTTTTATACACAAGAAGGGTTGGTGC
This sequence comes from Torreya grandis, assembly GCA_037957365.1. Classification (NCBI taxonomy): domain Eukaryota; kingdom Viridiplantae; phylum Streptophyta; class Pinopsida; order Cupressales; family Taxaceae; genus Torreya; species Torreya grandis. Next base: position 2,907,370 of record JARHVA010000181.1, on the reverse strand, counting down.
TCTAGTGGGTTGGTGATCACAAATAGTTATTGTGTTGGTGTTCGACAAAGGGGTTGGTGCTCCTGCAAGTTGGTGCTTGTGAACTTTGTAATTTGAGTTGGTGCTCATTCATAAACTTAATATTTTTCTTTGTGGTTTTTCCATCTTTGGGTTTCCACACAAAAATTTGGTCTCTCTCTCTCTCTCTCTCTCTCTCTCTCTCTCTCTCTCTTGTGGTGCATGTTATTATTTTAGTTTTATTACATATCCTGAATATGTGATTAAGTAGTTAAATAAAAGTTATCATATTAAGTAAAATATATATAATATACTCATTCACCCCCCCCCCCCTCTCAGTATGTTTTGTGTTTAAAATCCTCTTAGTTGTCTTGGGAGACAAACCTTATTCCAGGAAATAAGGTGAATTCTATTTTTGTCTTCCAATCCTAACCAAAGGAATATCTTTTGAATCTTTTCAATTTGATCAGCTATGACTCTTATCATTTTAAACATCAACATAAATTAAATTGGAAGGCTCTAGAGAGTGATTTTGATAAGATTTAGTTTCCCCCACTCTTTTCCATCTGATAAGCTTATTCTAAAATATGTCAAGAATGGAATTCCAAACATGGATAGGTAGTGAAACAATAAAGATATATACACTCAAATAATAATAAGGGAGTGTACGGATCCAAAAGATAAAAAAATTAGCTATATTTAACTACCTCACAAAAGGAGTATTGAATAATAACACCAAAATTTTGTCAAACTTAATCAACTACTTGGATGCTTCTTCATATTCATTTATAAATATTTTAAGTTCCTTAACTTTCGTGATAGAGGCCTCTGTCAACATCATTGAATCATCTTCAAAAAATTTATAAGAGGAAGGATCCACTCTTGAAGCCAGCTTAAAACCCTTTATTCTCCCTTAGATAACTATAGCAGATAGTGATCTACTCAAATATTCATCCATGATATTAAAATGGAAAGGGGATAAAGGATCACCATGTCTGATGCCTCTTTTACTTTAAAAGTACCCCTGAGGAACACCATTAACAAGAATGGAAAACATTGTTGTAGATATACAATCATGAATCAAAAATTTGATATGAGGGTGGAAGCCAAAATGAAGTAACACCTTATCCAAAAAATCCCAATCTGCCTATCATAGGCCTTGTTCATATCTAGTTTAATGACCATACTATATTTTTTACCTTTATACATGGAATATAGGGTCTCATAAACAATAATGATGTCACCTTAAATTTGTATTCCCATAAAAAAAACCACCTTGATACTTAGATATGATCTTCTCCATCAAAGGTTCTAGCCTTAGAGATATTTTTTTTGTGAATATTCTATAAAGTATGTTGCATAGGTTGATAGGTCTAAAATATTTAAAATTAGAGGCACTCACTTTCTTTGAAACCAACACAACAAAGGTGTTATTGAATTCTATCAAAATCTTACCTATATAAAATAACTCATCTGCCATATCCATCAAATCCATTTTGATTATATCCCAATAGTGCTGGAAGAAAGTAGTAGGAAATCCATCTGGTCTTGTAACCTTGTTTATTCATCAAAAAAATAACACTTTCAATTTAATCCATAGAAACTAGTTTGAGGAGCTTCATGTTATCCGCCTAAGTAATCAATTGAGGGATATCATAGAGAAAATTTTCCATACTCCTCTCATTCCCAACAATGTTCTCAACTAAAATATTTTTAAAATATTGCATAACCTCTATTTTTATGATTAATGAATCAAAACTCTTGCCCCCTCCTTTCAAAGTGATTTCATAAATTTTGTTATAAATTCTATTCTTAAGAGTAGTCAAATGAAATAATCTAGTATTTTGATCCCCTTATTTTATCCATATTTCCATATATTTTAATCTCCAAAAATATTCTTCTTTGGAAACTATGGAATGATACTCACAAAGAAACCCTTTTCCCAAGAAAGGGAATTTAAGTCTTATCCATACTCTGCCATATATTATTCTATCTAAGTTAATTAATGTCTTACATTATATTTTTCTCAAATATGTTACCAAAAACATCTTTATTCTAGAATCTAATCTTCTTTTTGACATTTTAAATCTTTCTAGCTATATTAAACATCACAGATCTGTGACAGTCCTCTTCCCACTAATATTTAATTAAGTTGAGAAAATCTAGGTGCTAAAACCACATGTGTTCAAACCTAAATGTTTTCTTCTCCTTTTTTTAAAGAGTCCATGCTTATCATCAGAGGGTTATGATGTACTCTAATTCTTGGCAATGAGGAGAGACAAAAAAATTTGGAAATAAATCTAATCCAAAGAGATCAAGAATTGATCCAATCTTACCTGAATTAGATTTTCCCTAATTTGACCCCACTAGGCTAACTAAAAATTACACTATTTTTTTATCATATAAAATTACTTATAAAATCATTTAAAACTATTTTTTTTATCGTTTTACAACTAAAAGAATCTAAAGCAAATAAATGTTGTAATAAAGTTAACCCATTAGCTAAATCCAATCCATTTAGTACTCAAGCAATAAGCAGATTACATGTTGAATAATTAGGTATAGTTAATAGATTAAGTATAGTGAATACTGATAAAACCCATAAATTAGTCATTAATAATCATATATCCATAGTTGTTAATAATTTTAGAATAGTATACAAGTTACACAACCACTACTATGATGAATATCATTAAAAGATTATGGTATAATATAATGCAAGATCAAATATACAATACAATGATTACAATAGTACTAATGAGCTACTCAAATAGTTACATGATCTATAACATAGCCTTCATAATCCTAAATGGTTGAATCAACTAATAGGAGTGTTTTACCTTTAACCATAGACTAATGGTCTCCTACACACCTCCCCACTAGGAGTGGTCCTACCCTTCATGGATAGGTAGATAAGAATAATGCAGATATTGAAAAAGTAACCAGATGTTGTGTGTGTACTATCACTATTACATGTAATAATCAATTAGGCCATGGAATCCAATCCTCTATCTAAATTAAATTAGCATACACATGTAAATTATAAGTACAGTGAAATGACAATGTCTCAGCTATAACATTACCTTGGCCAAAGTTTTCATTCTATAATTTAGATTTAAGAATCTAAGTCATTTTCACTCACACATAACTCTCTACTATTTAATCATGAATTAACACAATATTATGGAATAGGTATATTTTTTACCCACTAGCACACTCATATGTGTATCTCCCTTTATCCAATACCAATCTACATATAAATATTCAAGAGAAAATAATATAGCTTAAATATGCAATAAATACCATGTAGAAATAAATGATGTAAAAAACATCAATCAAGAATCTAACTGATTCCAATCACTTAAACATAAAATGGTAACATATTTTTATCAAAGCACTATATTCCTACCAGATATATTTATTAGACTAGACCAATAATCAAGTTGTTTTATGTCTTATTTTATAACATCTTTCAAACATTATTCTTGCATATAAGTATATAACCAATGTCAATACACAGTCAATCAAAATATTCCAAGGATTTCAAGTAACTTTCATCACAAAACGACACTATAAGTTACCCTTTTAAAATCTTGTGTCTATGTATATCAATATGCATTAAGATAGAGGAAAGTCTTACTATGACTAAATTGCATTCTATTTATTTCTTCATACAGGGTCTACATTATATATTTCCACATAATAGAATAATTAATCCTTTACAACTCAGTAAATGGGTACACTAGATACATCTAGGTTCATTCTAAATTGAACAAATCAAAAACAATCATTCAGCTTGTAACTTGACATGGATATTATCCAGTTATTAAATAACTTACTCAAAACTCTAATTTGTAGTAATGACTACAGTTGACTCTTTTAAATACACATGTCTATGACTAAATGACATTCTATTTATTTATTCATACAAGTTCTACCTTATATATTTCCACATAATATAATAATTAAGCCTTTTTAACTCAATAAATGGGTACACTCGATACATCTATGTTCATTCTAAATCGAACAAATCAAAAACAATCATTCACCTTATAACTTGACATGGATATTATCTAGTTATTAAAAACTCCAATTTATATTTATGACTACACACGACTCTTTTAAATACATAGGGTTGTGTTTATTACATCACTTAATTGTTTAATAAAGTCTATTCATACCAATATTTGTATATAGGTATATTCATCTAGTCGAACATTCTAATGGGCAAGTTTCAAACATTTAAAACACCCACTTTATACCCTAGTTCTAAACTCTTTCACTATATCATATAAATTTCAATATCCTTAATACATTATATCAAGTATATAATATAGCTTGAACTAATTTACCTTATTTATTTCTCTTTTCAAATACTTAAGCATTGTATAGACTAACCAGCCCATTTTATAGATTTTACATTAGTTTACTATACCCTAAATAACTTATAATTTAGTCTGCACTTTGTAATTCAAATTTCACTCACTATACCCACTAAAGCCTATGGTTGGGGTTAACATTTCTAATTATGATTTAATTTTATGACTTAGGTTCTTTAGCACAAAGTTCAATATGAAAATAATCATATTTAGACCTACTAAAAAACTCTTTTGAATACACACATGTACAAATATAAATATATATATTGGTATATATACATATATACATACATAAATTTGAATATATTCATGCATATATATACAAATATATTCAAAATTATACCATATATATATTTATCTTTGTCTCCCTTCATTATACCCAAGATAAATGGCTAAAATCCAATCTATACATCAGTTATAGTAATCAAGATTTTTTAACTTATTCTATAGTTATGTAACCTTATAATCTTGGTCACAAAATTAAACATAAACAAGTGCAAGAGAGTATATAAATACCTCTACATGTGTACCAATAAATGTATACCAAATTTTTTAGAGTTTTATAGTTATGTCAAGGAGAGTTGAAATATGAGCACAAGTCCAAAACACACCCATTTTTTTAAAAAAATTTCTTAAGTGTATTTCATAAAATCCACTAATAGTCATATAACATAGAATAACAATCATTCAAGGTAAAGTTCCTGCATCTAGTAATGACTCAAAGGTTTTCTTTGATATATATTTAAAAAACCCTTAAATAATTAATTCAATATTACCATGGTTATAGTCCTTCAAAATAAATTCTTCAACAAGTAATGACTCAAGGGTTTCAAAGAGAGATGAGATAGAAATTATCTATGTCTAGGCTTCAAAAACATAAACTGAATATTTACTATATAGATCATGGCCCTTAGCTCTATAGGCCTGAGGATGGGACTAAGTTCCATCCTCAAGTCTATAGACCTAAAGGTTATAGGGTTTATAAACAAGGTTTAAAAAAAATCAATCATCTCACACAAACATTGAATATAGTAAAACCTATACCAAGAAAAACCCTTTAATATTTTTCAAAACTCAAAACTTTGGAAAGAAAATCAACTTGGTTATTTTAAAAATTATTATTCAATACTAGGAATGAATGACCTCATATTTCCTATAGTAAAGTCTCCACTTTCTCACTTCTTCCTTCTACCATGGTGTTCATTTATTTTTTGTTCTTCCATTCTTATTTGTTTCTTCTTGTTCATGCATGTTTTTCATGATCTCCACAAATTTATGTTATTCCACAAACTAAACATCATGCAACTTCCCTTATTCAATGCACCACTCTAATCTATCTTTAGTTAACCCTGCAGTTAGAACTCCATTACTAGTCATGATGACCGAATGAAACTACTAGCAAGTCAAATGACAAAGTTAACCTTTGCTAAGATAACAATATAAAAAAAACTAATCGATTACTTTTGACATTTTCAAATATACCATCATAAGGAGAGAGTGTCATGAAAATTCCAAGATGAACCCAAATTTTAATCTATGTCCTAAGTGTGCATAAAAAGTCATTTTACTTCTATATGAATTTATGACTTGTCATCAAAATGATAATTCTATATATAACGAATGTAATCAATCAATAAGGCAAGTAACACTTTGACCCACTAATAACCTGAAATGACATCTAGGTTACATGAATATAGTTAGATGAGATAATCAAACATCCTAAATTAATCCAAGTTATATCAAAAATTATAATTTAACCAACCATCCAAATGAGATATATAATAAATCAACCCAATAAATGCACTTGTATTTATACCCAATATAATGTAGTGAAAGAAATCATAACACAATAAAGGATTAGCATACATATGCAAGTCAAGATTCAAAATGCAATCAAAGCAATAAGATTCAATGATAACCAAAACCTAATGAAAAATAATTTATTTTCATTTAAAAAACTAATTGTGATATGTGCACAAGTTTGGTGGAACTCTCTCTACCCCATTGTTAGTATTTTCACCCCACTCTCTAATGATACTCTCCCTCTAAACTGCTTATGAGGGTGGTACAGTCCTACATCTACCTCATCAAATAAATTGGTATTTGGTATAAATCATAATAATAATCAGCATATAATCATAACTAAACTACTAAATGTAATAAATCTACAAATAAAATTAGTCCACTTGATCATGAAGCATAATCAATCATATGCAATAGCTATCAATATAGATATTGATCACAAAATAAGTAATGTAACTACTAAATCATATAGCGTATATAAATCCAACTTAGAAATAAACAACATATCTACTAATCATTAACCACATAATCCACTAATTAATGCTTTAAATGATCTATAAAGGAAACTAGATGTGAAAATTCCTCTATTAGACCAAGTAAAAGGGGATCCTCTCAATTCAATATCCATCAACCTGTGAGCAGCTATAAAATTAGAAAAGTCACCCATATTGTCTATAAAAATATAAATATGGTATTTATTGTCCAAGGGGGAGAGGTGTATTGAAATATTTATAAATCGTCCAACCCACACTACCAAAATTTTATCTAAATGAAGCATGATCTTGTCACATCTTATGCCAACCAACATGAGAATTAAGAGCATAAATATTAGAAAGTATCCACATAGTACCATCTTACTTATGAGTAAATATCATGGCCATATGAGAGGGAATTTTTAAAATAATCTCTCCCTTAACATATTTATCTAACCAAATAATGGACAAACCTCCCCAGGTACTCGAATAGTTGATGCAATCAAAAGAGGAATCTTTCCAAATAAGGTTCTTGATAGTTTATAACAAGCCATATTCCATTTTAATTTATTATAGGATCATAATATTGAGCCTATTATTCCTTAAATCTTTTAAATTTCTATGTTTATTCTTAATATTTATACCTCTAATGTTCTAGTTGATAATATTCATTTACAACTATTAGTCTTACCTTACATATTATAGCAACATCCATTGGAGACCATCTACAATCTCCTTATCCAATTTCTTCTTATTATTTTCTTTTTGAAAATTTTTACATTTAAATTTATACTCAACATAGCTGATCTACTACCAGATTTGATGGTCACATTGGAAATTATTTTGTTTTCTTTTCCTTTTTTAGGCTATGGAGAAACCACCCTTTCAACTAGTTCTTCCACTGAACAAGGCACAAACTCTTGATCTTTGAATTTTGAGTCCTCCATTCCCACAATTCAATCAAATTTATATTTTCCATGAATATAAATTGAAGCTAAAGTCCTCATTAAAGGGGATAAATTATTCATCTTCTTTGTTGTCATTTCCTTGAAGGAATCTTCCAATTCATTCTGAGCTAAGGAATCCTAAGGCTAAAACTCCTTATTCTGAGCTTTATAAGGATTTGATATGGAATATTAATCAAGTTGATATCCTCTCAATTCTTTCCTTGTCCATAACATTTTCCAATGGATTTTCTATCAACCCATTAGTATTAATGTCTTTATATAATATTTGATTCCCATTAAGTACTAAAGCATGATCCTATTTAGCTTCATCTAAAATCTCCAACTCCTTGGAATTTTTTAGGTTTAGATACAACCTTTTAGATGTTAGAATCTACCCCCGCTTTCACATTTTTTATACCTTCCTCAGTTGAGGAGGGAATTAATATCTCTTCAATTTTATTTTGTTGTCTTTATTTTTAGTCTAATGTTGATTATTATTCCTCTTTTTATTAGTATTCCCCTTCAAATCCAAACAAAATCTAGATCAATAACCAAATTTGAGGTAAATGTCACATTTTAGTGTAAATTATTCATATTCAATACATTATACCCAATCTTCTTGAGAAGAGATAAGAATGACTAAACTGGGAAGCTCTTGATTGATAAAGGAATTGACATAAAACCTTACATGAATCAATCTCGTTTGAGATTTGGTAGATAAATCAAATGCTATAAGGTAGCCAAAAAAATTTACTACACTTATCATCAGGTATTCTTCTTAAAACTTTAAAGGTAGACTCAACAACTTGACCCATATTAGCATCATATTAATGTCCTCAAGGTTAAAGCCCAACTTTTATTTCCTCAAAAATAATCTGGATTTACCTAAGGACCAAGGTCCCCAAACTAAGATACAAGCATAATCTTCTTCATTGTTGAAATGAATAAGAAAGAAACCATTAGACATAGCCAAAATATCTAGATGGCTCTTAGGCATCCATTTTTTAGTTGTTCATTGTCTAAACACATCAATATTAGGTCTAAATCCTAAAAAATTTCCCACCAAAGCATCTACCATTCTTGTCAAAGCATTATGAATCAGGGAATTATTAAATTCAATATTAAATCCTCTAGTGTCCTTAGAAATAGGGAGTACCTAATTGGATAAGATTTCCTCTTGATCTATAATCTTGCCTTTAGGTTTTTTAGTCTGTGTCCTACAAGGAGTTGAAACTTTGACTCTTTTTTTCCTCTTTTGTTGAGTGATGAAAAAAACCAAATACCATTTGGTCCATAAGAAACATGTGGTCTGATGGTCCTGACTAAAGGTCCCACTCCTAGGTTTGGAATCTACACCAGGTCATTGAATCCATGCCCATCTCCTTTTTCCTACTCAAAATCCTTTTTTGAAAATTCCTCATGCTACACACTCCTTTCTCCATGATCTATTTCTAGTTACAGTTCTATCAAGGATCAAATTCTTTTGTATCAATAATTAGAAATAAAGGCTATTATTTAATCACCTCTCACACACCTTTAATTCTAGACTTGTCATCTAATCAAAATCATCATATAAAAAGGCAAGCAATTAATAAACTAACTTGTGAGAGTATAGCTAGAAACAAATTCATAATTAAGCAAATTCAAAATGAAATGAGTCATAATGGTGTACCTTATCATGAAAATAATACAATGATCCAAACTTTGGAATTAAAAACTAAAAATCAAATACACATAAAAAATAATCCTAATGACCTATATTAGGGATCTCTTTATCAATTTTTTGAATAATATCATTAGTTAACTCATTATTCCTTAGAGAAATCTTGAATTTTTTAGTAAAAACAGCCATATTAACAAATCAATGATCTATTTGATTATCTTACATATACACATTTTGAATGTAAACATTCCAAAAAGAATTAATAATAATAATAGAAGTTTATTACATTATGTGGCTAATATTCTACTAGATAGATTTCTTCCTAAAGAGGAAATTGATGGTGATAATAGAGTCACCCTCAAAAACCATATGATTAAATCATAAATATTTAATAATTTATAATCCCCATAAAGTAGCCAAGGCTTCTACCCAGTGGTTGGATTGAATGCACATGTTCTCAACATAGGCTACCATAAACTCACCCTTATCATTTCTTATAACTCCACCCCCTCTTAATGAACCATGATTACCTTTAGATGTCCCAAAATTTTATTTTTCACCCACCCAGGAGAAGGGACCTACCATTTAGCACTTTTTATGATCTTTGATTTAGGATCCATAATACACCTATTACCCAAACTCAACTCCCAATTCCTTGAAATGCCCTCTTCCTCAAGTGGAAAAATTTGCTTTTTGATTGATTTTATACTTTTAAAGTTTTCTATAAGATGATATAGGATAATTTTAGTAACCCTTTTGCCATAGATATTGATGTCTCTAAAGATTATATTATTTCTTTCTTTCTAGATCCCCCATATAAAATGAGGGAGATCAATTAACCATAGATTCTTTAAATCTTTATTTTTGAAGGGAAATGTCTAAGAGAACCATAGATTCATCAAAGAGGAGGGTTGGATCCAAAAAAATTGACAATTATTTAATAAAATAACCAAGACTTTAAATTTAAAGGGACACTCACTCATGAAATGAGTAACAAACTCATTCTTAGCTTTAAAATGGGGCACCTATTAACCAAAAATAAACCTCTCTTACTCAAATTGTCCATTGTAAGAATCTGATTTTTAATACACAACCAAAATAATATATTAAATCTAGGGACAATATATTATCCCACATTTTATCTAGGAGAACTCAATCATGAACAGTAAGAATCAATTTGTTATAACCATATTTGACATTATAGTGTCCATCAAATCATCTATCCATATTAACTCATATTTATTACCAAGATTTGTCACATGAACTCCTCTAAGGATAACTCTAAAAATATGATGCTAGCATCATATTGTATATTTTCAATCCATAGTTACTTATATTTCCTTCTCCCCTCCTCCAAATGGATATAGTCAGCCACCAAACTACCATAATTTCATTGGAGATGAGTGCCAATTTCAATGGATGGTTAAGTAGCCAAGTATCCTCCCAAAATCTCACATTATTACCATTTCCTATTTTACGTTTGCATCATTTGAGAATAAGGTCTCTATTCTTAACAAAAAATCCAAAATTAAGATCCTCTAATAAATTGATCCTAAAAGATGAAAATAATATCTTCTCTAGGCTCTAATTATTTATCATGAATGATACCTGTCCATTGATTTGTTTTCTTAATTAATCTCCAACATAGTTTGGCTACTAGGGCTTTATTCACCATTCATAAGCCTATCCCACCAAGATATTTGGGAAGACAAACCTTCTCCCAAGTAATTAGGGTAAATTTGTGCTTGTCTTCAAATCCCATCCATAAAAACCTTTTTTGTATAATTTTAATTGCATTGACTACCATTTTAGGCTTTTTGAAAATAGACATAAGATAAACCAGTAAACTCTAGAAAACACTCTTTATGATCATTAATTATATATATTGGGATAAAAATACCACTTTAAAGCTAGTTAATTTTCTATAGAATCCATCCAATAATAGGTTCCAAAGTTGTTGAGACATAGGCCCAGTAAATAGAGACATTCCCAAATAACTAGAGGGTAGTTTCTTAATCTGGCATCCCAAGATATGAGAAATTTTATATTTTCTAACTAGAGGAGTGTTAAAAAAAATAATGAAATTTTATCAAAAATTAACTTTTGTTTGGACACCTCATCATAGCCTTAAATGACCTCCTTCAGTTCCTTATCTTCTCTAACTAAAGAAGCAACAAGAATAATTATATCATCCATGAATTTTTGATGTAGGCTGGGATCAAAATTTTATACAAACCTAAAGCCTTTCACTCTCCCTTGTATAATTACATCCCATAGATTATTACTTAGGGATTCATCCATGATAATAAATAAGAATGGTGAAATTGGGTCTCCTTGCCTAATGCCTCTTTTAATTCGAAAAAAAACCAACCAGAATCCCATTTATAAGGTCAGAGAACATAGTTGTAGATATATAAGTCCTAATCAACAATCTTACATGAAGATTAAAGTAAAATTTGTTCAAAAAAAGTTCAAGAAAGCCCCAATCTACCCTATCATAAGCCTTACTCATGTCAAGCTTGATAATCTTTTTAGTTTGATTTCCTTTGTCCATTGAGTCCATTGTTTCATGCACCATAATTATTCCATCATGAATCTACCTTTTTAGGACAAAACCACCTTGATTTAATGGAAAAAATATTTTCCATCAAAGGTTTTAATCTCAAGGAAAGCATTTTCATGTAAACCTTATAAATTGTGTTACAAAGGCTAATTGGATGAAAGTCTCTCAGTTAATTCATTATTCTTAGGAATCAAGACCATAAATCTGTTATTAAGCTCTCTGACCAAATTTACAGAGGAAAATAACTCATCAACAATAGACACCATATCTTCCTTAATAATATCCCAATATATTTTGAAGAAGGCGATTGGAAATCCATCATGGCTTGGGGCCTTATCTTTGTTCAAAATGAAAAGAACTGCTTTAACTTCACCATAATAGATTGGTGCTAGTATTATTACATTATATTTTAAAGAAATAAGAGTTGGAATATTTTTCATAAAATATTACACTAAGGGGGCATTCAGATCAGAGTTAGTAGAAAATATATTCTTAAAATAGTTCACAATTTCATCCTTAATAAAAAGTGGGTCAAAGCAAACTTCACCATTCTCCTTCAAGATTTTAGTAATCTTGTTATGACTCATATGTTTGAGAGTAGTCAAGTGGAATAATTATTTATTTTTATTACCTTTTTTGAGCCAAATCACCCTTGACTTCATCCTCTAAAATTTTTCCTCTCATGCCATAGTGGTATGGTATTCACTCAGATGGTTCTTTTTCTATGAGAGAGTTTCTTCATTCATTCCATGTACAACTCCATGTTCCTTTAACATTTCAAGTTTAGCTCTTAAAATTTGTTTTTGTTCAAAAATGATTCCTAAGACCTCCTTATTCCATATCCTAATGTTTTTATTGACATCTTAAATAACACTTCTCCCTTGACCTCCTTATCATTCCATAAAGTGTCAATCCCCCAAATGCCCTAGAAGACCTAAAACAAGTAACCTAAGCTTCTTTACAAACTTTATGTTTATTTTCCTCATTCATATCTCATCGTATAATGGATTTATATTATAAACTATTAACTTTTAATTTATAGTAATAGTTTTTTGAAAATATTTAATATTTTTAAGCATAAAGTATGATTGAAAAAATTTAAATACTTTTTTCATGTATCTCTAGGTAATTACAACTCACATGATTTTTTTATCGATATAAGTTTTTTTACAATCTCCTTAATCAAATGTAGATACCCAATCACATGATGTAATAGTTTTACCATGTGTCAAACATAAACATTTTATCTTCTAAAATTTATTTTATATTATGTGGATGTTCATTCATTTGCATACCCTAAAAAAATATTATAAACATATTTAATCTACCTTGTGAAATATACCTCCATTAGTTAAAGTTTATTCACCTAAAATATAGTTATAATAAATGTTATCAACATTTATTTTAATAGTTTGTATTCTAAAATTTCAAGTATAAATGATTTTAATGTGTTAATCCCAACTTAAATGTGCATAATTAACTTGTGTGAACTCTACTTGGTCATTGTAGGTGTATATACTAAAATCTAGTCTTCAATACTTGACAATTATAATCTTGACACACATTTACCACACATGACTTGAGCACTCAAAAATGTCATAATTCTCCATCCTCACACATTTTCATGTCATTTTATGAGTCAAACTTTATATTTGGTTATTAAACACCTAAAAAAACCTCACTACCTATTTAAAACCTATTAAATATATTGCATAAACATCTATAAACTCTAAAATAAATCCACTTGTACATGAGATAGTTATGATGGTATAATTTTTATCACTATTCGATAATAACTTGGCTAGTCAAAACCAACCCACTCCCAACAATGACTAGTTTCTATATTTTAACCCATCATTAGGGCTGGCCCATAGGCCTAGCATGTTAGTGGTGTGAGGATTTATTAAAAAATATTTATAAATAAATATATCAAATCATCATTTTCAAATCATACAGCATCTATATATTGCACATCTATACACAATTATGCATTAATAAAATCTGACCTATTCTTTTAAATTTGCATACTATTCACTAAGAGTAGTCACAATCCAAGTCTAAATCACTCAAAATACATGTCAAACCAAGTGATAGTAAAATTAGGAAAAGGCTACAATAAATTCGGTATTGTAACATACAAATAAATTAAAATTGATAGTTCCACCAAAGAGAGTTTTCATGACTACCCTCACTTTCCCATGTGGTTCTAAATAAGTTTCTAGAGTGTAACCTTATCACACTCCTTCCTGCACAAGATATTGATCCAACTAGACCAAGGAACTATGATGGAAATTCATATTTTGAGTATCATAAAACTTCAAGTCATTAAAATAACATATGTTTCAAGCTAAGACATAAGATATAGGATATTATTGATGACAACAATATCAATTTAGGCACTCCAATAGAGGAATATTGACCAACACATAATAGGAACCAAAATTTGAAGATCTTTAGTGCTCCATTCATAAAAAATGATTCAATCAAGACCATGGATACTCTATAATTAAATCATGCATATATCATGCATCCTCCACCACATATGATCATACACTATATAGTATCATTGGTATAATCAATGATATTCAACCTCAACTTCTTATGATTACATTTCACAGTAACAAGATAGTTAATGATGATTCTAATTTTCATTCTTTATTCATAGTGCCTACATTGAAGAATAACCTATATAGTGTTATAATTGGAAATGAATTAAGTGACAATGTGTGGATGATGGCACTAGATCCAATCACTTGGATATGCACAACATGATTTTAAACATATAAATAAATTAGTTAAAGGATTCTATGGGAAAAAATGATACATTGGGATGCATAGTATTACATATTTAGGTAGGATCATCCATATTAGCCAACCATTAATATTACTATAGAGTATTGGGGTATTTAACATGTTATGATGCCCATGGATATAAATAATTCATGTAGATCTATCCCTAATACACCAATGCCTAAATTACATATACTATAACATGGTGGTTACATTTCTAAGACTATGATGTGAGTATCCTATTCATTCAATTATATCTTCTCCACTACCCCTACCACCACCATAAATGGTTGAGACACATATTTAGAGTAATTATTTTACACATATTCAATATCATTAGTTAGAGGTAGATGGCACACATATCTAGGATTAATTTTCATGTGTGTGTGTGTGTGTGTGTGTGTGTGTGTGTGTGTGTGTGTGTGTGTGTGTGTGTGTGTGTGTGTGTGTGTGTGTGTGTGTGTGTGTGTGTGTGTGTGTGTGTGTGTGTGTGTGTGTGTGTGTGATACATATTCAAGATCAACATACAAGGTTGATCATTATACATATACAAAATCCATATATACAACTAGTTATTCCACATAGGGTAGGTTATAGAGCTTCTAAGAGACCATAAAGGGAACTATCATATATAGTATATACTCAATTATCACCACCAATAGTTTAGTGTATTCCACAATGAAAACAAGTAGTGAAACACCATCATATTTAAGAAAATTATACCACATAGTCTTTGGCCTTCTAAAACCATCCATCATACCCCGAGTTATACAAGCATCAACCTTGATAGGGATGATACACCACATGACCAAATTTTAGATTTTGACCCATCCCTAGTTAATATCTCCTATCCATGATATAATATCATTCCACCACCCAATATTGGCACTCCCCATGACCTTCCATTGATAGAATCATTGGTTAATCTTTTCAAATCTCAAATATAAAAAATATATATAAAAAAAGAAATAATCATAAAATGCAAAAACATTGATGAATATAAAAAAGCCAAAATTATGACCTAAGCATGACATGATGGATAGTTTACATTTTTTACATATATTATTTATCACATGTTTTGGTAGATGGCATATTATTTACATTCACACATGCATTATAGAATATCTAAGTGCTATGTAGGACATACAGGATACACATAGACATAAAGATGTTGATTTTACCTCTACCTAGTGGTCACATTAGGGGCATCTTATTCCACATGTTTCATTATTATAACTTATATTTTTCTATGATCTTCATCCCAATTTGAGACTAGTTACTTTTTCCTATGTTCCATTGATGTTATTTTCATTTTACATGATAAATCAATATGTGTTTGATTATTGTGTGTAGCCCTTGGGATTTATTATTTCAAAATCCATTGATATCATTTGTTTGCAATAATTTTTATGTCAACTTGCATGTGGATTTTATAGTTTATTTTTATAACATATTTATGTCCCTTGTATGCATCCCTTTGGCCTATGTGTGACAACTAACTCTTGAGCTTGTTGATTTTTATATGTTTGCTAAGCTTGCTATCATTGAGGGGTGTTATGATTTATATCATTCAATATTGTTGTGTAGTTTTACTCTGATCTACACCATGGGGCCTAAGACCAAGTGTGTAGGAAATAACTAAGTTTAGATGTATAAAGTGAATGCATGATGAGTATTCAGATATAAAAATCAAACATACATTCAATACAGTGAAACTCTTACTTTCATAAATGTAAATTATATTCAATAGTAAAGAATAGGGAAAATAGGTACAACATGTTACAGTGCATGTGTTACAAAATAGATACATATATCATGATATCTATGTTATGTATATGTATTGTATTAACTTAACCATCTAAGGAAAGATGTGTATGTTACATATTTAACATGCATGATTATAAGGGTAGTTAAAAATTACTATTGTGAAATACAATAAAGGCAATTTAACACATCTCACCCTCATTTCATGTTGATGGCATAGTTCTCAACTAGATGGTGACCATTGATTCAATCATATGATTCCTATATATTCACCAGTGGTCATGATCATGATAAATTTGGATGATAGCTAATTGTAATCAAACCTAGTAGTCTAGGTTGATTTGGGGCCACTAGTCGAGGCATGTTGTTGGGGTAGCCCATCACATGGTTGTGCTAAATTTGGGCCTAAAGGAGTAGGATAGTCTAAAATTAAATGCTTATAAGGCACACAAAATTATGAGCTATGAAGTGCATAGTGAGATGCATAGGCTATAATCTAAGATGGTCATTACATGGAAGTCTATTAGTAGGCACAAGACTTGTGCACCAGAGTATGGGAAAGCTTATCACAATAGAGTGCACAACATTACATGAGAGGTGTGATTTCTATGAAGATAAACAAATGAGGAGTGTTTTTGGATATGTGGGGGATGTAAATAGATCATTCATCCTTACTTGAATATCAATGGTCTCCATCATGTTAGTATGCAACTATAAAAGCTACACTTGAAGTTGTTAAGAAGTATACTATTTAGCTTGATCAACATATTGTCCAACATTGGCCACTCATAAAAGATTCTATGTTCCATGGTAGGTGTGTATGTCTATCAATTTGATGATTTAGTCCTTCTATGTAGGGCACAAGTGTTTAGGATCCAAACCAAAAAGGATTTTGTGTCACTATTGGCTCAAAAAATGGTAAAGTGTAAGGCTAGAAAAGTTCCACATTGAATATTGGGTACATGCCCAAGTATGGAGGTAGATCAAGAATAAAGGTGTTCTCACCAGTTGTGTATAGAATGATGTAAGGGCCATAGCATAGAGGCTTGATTTTTTGGTTTGGACCACTGAATTATTCCTTCTAAAGGTGCAACCAAACTTTATCACCAACTCAAAATATGCGATATGTGTGATGTGTGTCATGACACTCCTTGTACTTTGATTGAGTGCAAGAGATAATTTTTTAAACCTATTGATGAATAGATTAGATGTGTCTTAGGAACTTATTGGATTTATCTACTTCCCATTTCTATGTGCATGATCCAATTCTAGCTAGTGCACAATAGGAGATGTCTAGAGATGTTAAAGGTTGAAACCCAAGACATGTCTAGAATGTATTATGACTTGTATAGGTTTGAATGGATCTATTATAGGCATGTTGAATGTATAAGAGATTCTCATCCCAAGTCTGAGTATGTGCATAGTTATACATTAATAGAAGATGAACAAGTGTGTGATTGACCAATTTGGTTTTCTTATTTGTTTGTGGATGAAAAGCTATCAACTAATCTAGTTGTGTATCCATCAAGTCCCATAGAGCTTTCCAAAAGTGACTTACAAATTATAGATCTCGATCTATGATGATGGATGTTGGAAGCCCAAAATGAACCCAAATATGGTTGAATAAATCTTACATAGTTTCTACTGAGTCAATGTCTTTCTTACATACAACCATGATATCCATATTATAAAATTTATACACTATAATGTCATGTTAGCATCTCATCATAGGTAAGCCAATCATGAAATCCATGTTAATATATTCCCATGGTCAATATGGAATTAGTAGAGGTGTGTAAAGTCCTAGCTTCATGTTCTTTGTCATGGCGATGTAATAAATAATTCAATAATTGATGTGGCATTTCATGTCTATGCGTATGTATGGCTAATATAAGTATGACTACAATGCATCTAGAGTATTTGTTATGCCAAGTCTTGAGGTTCTGGTATAGTGCACCTCTAATATGATTTTTTAGAAAGGTACACCATTAGGAACATAGATATGTATGAGCTTGTAGAGAGGATGTTTAGACAAGTATAAATCCTAAACTTGTTTACCTTACACTAAGCTAGTGTAAGTCACTCTGAAGTCTTGATCAGTTGAGTAGAGGGAAACCTAGTTTATGAAGTTGTGACCATGCATGAATTCATAGTTGGCTAAGGAAATATATTGCATTATTTTCATTCCATTTCTTATGATTGATCATGAGATGGAACTATTGTAGGTAAGTCATCCATTTTATGTGTCACACATTCTCTAGCTTACTCTACATTTACAAGAATTGAAATGGATTATGATCTAAATGAACAATTGTCTCCTTCCCTAGAATTTAGTTTTTTCATTTATCTATTACTTACATAATAGCATGTAGTTATTTGTCATAGGTGGAGTACTTTTTCACTATGTCATTGAACATCTCTGAATGATACATGACTGGATGTCCATGTTGCATGATCACTACACTGAGTTTGTAATTAGATACACCAGTGTGAATTTTGAAGGAATGTGTAATGTTGGGTATTATGAGAAAAAGAACTACATAGAGTCATTATATGAGTTCCTCATTATACATGAATCTAATCAAACTTGAATTTTTTACATGTTATATGGATAAGATCCTAAGATATGTGTGAGAAAATGAGGATGAACCTGTAGTAGAAGTTAAAAAGTCTAAAAAAACTCCTCAATTATATGAGATTACATAGATTAGGCCATTTTTGGATCATTTTGATCTTATTTAGATCTTAACATATTCTTATGTGATCAATGATGTAGACTAGGTAATAGATTTGTACAACACTGAATGTACACTTTCCTAAGTTGGCTTACATCTTATGTTGACACAAGGTCTTTAAGACATGTAAGATGTGTTCTATATGCTCTTCCCAAGTCTTCCTAAAGATAAGAATGTCATCCAAGTATATAATGATGAAGGAGTTGATAAAAGGCCTAACTAGATCATCTATCAAGTGCATGAAAGTGGTTGACACATTGGTTAGGTTAAAAGGCATGACCAATAATTTGTATAATCCTTCATGCGTTTTGAATGATGTCTTTAGCATGGACTAGAACTTGATGGTAATCTAACTTAAATTTGATCTTTATGAAGTATTATGCACCTTATATTTGGTCTATAATTTCAACAATGTATGAAAATGGGTACCAATTCTTCACGTTATCTTATTGAGTGTGAGATAGTCTATAAAAGTCACTAGGAACCTTCCTTCTTAGATGTAATGACTTTGGGATTCTTGTAAGGTGAATAGTTAGGCTTGATCTTGCCCTGATCAAGGAGCTCTTATATTTGGTGATAATTTTTGTCATTTTACCAAATTAATCTATGATAGAGGGGATATTTGAAAGAGGGGATCTAAGAACCAAATCAATGTAATGCTTAACTATGTAGTGTGTTTGGACACCTTAGGGATCTATGAAAATGTCACTACATTGCTTCAATAACTTATCAAGTTACTACTATTGTAACATTATATGAATGGTGCACACTAACAAAGTGTGATTTTTCATTTACACATGTGTGTCAAGGTGAACCATGAATAATATGAAATTTTGTGTATGTGAGACAAGTTTACAACATTTTTTGGAAAAAATAAAGGTGACTTTGATTGAAGAGGTGGTATAAATGATCTTGTGCATGAATACTCTAACATTGAGGCTTGGATTGATATGTAATATCATGTTCATATAGATATGGTCTCTTTGACAAGATGTCACAGGCCTCCTATGGTGCGATGTCACATGTGATGTTATCCTCCATAGGATTGATAATGTAATGGAAGGTGCATTGTCAATGGACTTTTATATCTTTCCCCTATTGTATCCACCCCAAAGAATATGGATTGGGATGTGTAGTAGTGATAATACCAAGATGTTCATCTATGGAATATGTAATGATGTTATTTTGATTGCCACTATAGATGATGACATCAAGAGGCTAATCATTCACCTAGAACTTGGTGTGGAAGAGACATTCACACTCTTCAGAGATGTCAATCATAGTGGTGTTGGTGTTTACACAAGAGGCAGCTGGATCCATGTTTTCCATCAATGTTGGTTTTGATGTCAACTTTATTAACAAGGATTTTTATAAACAACATTTAGAATTATTGAGTGGATGAGTGATGACGGTGACACCACTTATCACCTAAAATATTCTTTCCTTTGTTTAATGTAGAGGGCACATGAGATTTAAAGTATTGAGTGGTATTTTGAGGCTACTCACCTTTTGTGAGAAGTGTTGTGCTTCTATATAGAAATATATAATTTGGAGTTGTGTGTGGTTTGACCCTTGTACATTATATTGGATGAATAGGTGGGACATCGATTCATATTTTCATTGAATTAAATATTGGTTATGTTTTGATATGCTTGGAAAAAAAGTGTCAAAGGTCAATAAATCCATATATGTATAGATATAAGGTGAGATTCATCTAATGTACTTTAGCACCTTATGTTGTTCGCTCAAGTTCTCACATAGGCATGCAGAGTAGTCATGGAATACATTGGTGTAGTCTTCCACTAGCTAATCCTTGAACTGACATAGTTATTGGAAATTAATGTATTCATATTCAAAGTGTTAGAGAGCTTAGTATTCCTTTTTCAATGCATTGATAAAAGTCTTCCATGATTCAATTAGAATTCATTCTTGTGCATGCTATGTATTGAAGGTCTCCCATCAATGAATAACTAGAATAGACATATTCAATATTGAGAAGGTTATCTTATCAACATTAGTGAAAATTTTGACTAGGAAGTACACCTTGAGTTGTTGAATCTAGGCATCCACTATTTTAGCATCGATCTTTCCTTTAAATAGAGGGATATCAAGATTGACTTGTACTTTAAATGGGGTTTGTTGTTAAAATCAATGTGGATTGTACTATGGAGATGAATGGGAAGGTGTTGGGTTGAAATACATCATCAATTCATATAAATGACCAAAACATTTGGTGTGTCTTGCCTCTAGTGTGTTGGTGATGAGATTTCAAACTTTTGGGGCTACAATGGATTAGTTTTGGGTGTTAGACATCTTACTTTTACTATGGCATTTGTCTAGAATTGCTAAAACATAACTAACTATTAAATCTTCTCTCTCATTGTGCTTGCATGGTTATATGCATATAAAGGATAGATCTCTACTCTAATACCAATAATGTGCACCATGGGGCCTATGACCAAGTGTGTAAAAGACAATTGAATTTAGTTGTGTAGAGTGAATGCATGGGGAGTATTCGGATATAATAATCAAACATACATTTAATATAGAGGAAGTCTTACTCATATAAATTCAACTTATATTCAATAGAAAATATATGGAAAATAGGTACAATGTGTTATGGTGCATGTGTTATAAGATAGATACATAAAACATGATATATGTGTTATGCCTATGTGTTGCATTGACCTAACCATATAAGGCCAGATGAATATATTACATATTGAATATGCATGATTACAAGGGAAGCTACAAATCACTATTATAAAATACAATGAAGGTGCGGCTAACACATCTCACCCTTATTACATGATGATGATAGAGTTTCTAACTAGGTGGTGACCAGTAATTCAATTACATAATTCCTAGTTGTTCAATAATGGTCATGGTCCTAATAATTCCATATAAAAGCTAATGGAAATAAAACCTAAAATTCTTGGTTGATATGGGACCATGAGTTAAGGCATATGGTTGGGTTATCCCATCATTCAGTTGTGTTGAAGTGGGACCCAATGGAGTAGGCTAGTCTATGATCAAATTCATATAAGGCACATCAGACTACAATATATGAAGTGTGCAGTGAGATGTATAGGCTATGAGCTAAGATGATCATTACATAGAAGTCTATGATAATGCATGGGACTTATGTATGGGAGTATGAGCAAGCTTATTATATGGAGTGTGTAGGATAGCATGATAGGTGAAAACTCTACACAAATAAACAAATGAGGAGTGTGTTCAAATATGTAGGGGATGTGTATAGATCATATCTAGTTACATTTATATTGTATAATTCATTGATAAATTTATCTATATAAGGCATTTACATGCCATCTATATCATTTATTACATATATGCCTTAATTGATAAATACACTAATATGATGACATATTCTCCACATGATCAAATGATATTACATGATGTTATATTTATAAAAGATATGATGTAATTAATTATTATTTTAATATGAGTGACTTAGAGAATACATCTCTCATCTCAAAAGAGGGGTGTTATAGTGGGCGTGTCTTAGAGACATAAGCCTCCAAGAGTATAAAATCATAGTAGAGTACAAGTGTTATAGATTATAAAGATTCAAATGGTTCAATTATCAAATCATTTTAGACATATTATAGACATTGGCACATTGATATAGATAACAGAGGCATATATTATGCATATGCACTCAGTTTATAGACACTTGAGCACAAATTCATACATATTTGGGTGAACATGCATGGTCATATTCACAATAGTTTATAGGAATTTTTTTTTGGAATTACACATTTAAATTACATTTGGGATACATATTCTCATATTCAATATACAAATTTAGGGGGCATGATATTGATTCATGCACATATATAACATAGTTACAGTTGAATGAAAAATGGTTGTCATTCCACTTCATATTTTTCAAAACCTATGTACATGATGGGGCCATGAACATTGCTCATTCCTTTGTGAGCATGATAATTTTTTTTACATGGATTAAACTTAATCAAACTAGAACAAAACATTACATTTGAATCTATAAGACATTTTTAGTATTCAATTCATTTATGAGTGAACCTTTCTTGATATGTTCTCTCATTTACCTGTGAAATGTTTTCTTTTGGATTTTAACCTAACTGCATGGTTATATTTATATTTTTTTCACATGATTATTTGGGTTAGTACATTATGTACTTTTTCCAAGATACATGAATTTTTGGGTATATTACCTTCCAAACTCAAGATCTTTCATAGTTATACAAGTTTTGGGCATGATCACCTCAAACTCTCTAATTATTTAATGAGAAAACATCAACCCCAAAAACCTGTGAAGGCAACATGGTTTATACCAACATACATGTGTACTCTAACTCATATTCTTTCAATTTTCATATTTTATATTTCACATATGGGAAATGACTACTTCATTCACATTTCATGCTTTTATGGATAAAAATTGCACATTCAGAACTATCTTTAAAGAGGGGAAGTGTGTTATACACAATTGTGTATAATTTATTCTTTACTCTACAAATTTCATTACTATAATAAAATGAGAGATCTGTAGATACTAAAATTTTGTTTTTAGCTCTTGAAATGACAAACTTGACACACATTTACCACACATGACTTGAGCACACAAACAAGGTCCTTATTTGCCATCTTCTCACACTTATATATTATTTTATGAGTCAACCCTTTTTTTATACTATCAAACACCTACAGTAACCTCACTAACTATTTCAAGGCTAATAAATATCCTACAGAAACATCTCCATAATCTTATAGTAGTCCACTTATTCATGACATAATTATGATGGTACAATTGTTATCACTAGATGATAATAACTTGGCTAGTTAGAACATTCCTACTCCTAACATTAAATTATACCCCTCTTTAGGGTTAGACCATAATCCTATCATATTAGTGGTGTGAGGAATTATTAAAAAATATCCATCTATAAACACATCAAGGCCTCATTTTAAAATTATTTGACACCTATCTATTATATGTCTATACACTATTGTGCATTGAGAAATTATTTCATATTATTCCTAAATTGCATACTATTTATTAGGATCACTCATGATCCAAGTTTGAAGCACTTGAAATAAAAGTTAAATCAATCATTTTAATGAATCAGACCCAATCATTAACTACATTAATATAATAAAGGAGCATAATTACATAATCACACTAAGTGGGATTACTACATATCACTTTATTTTCCTCCTTGAAGTATTGGATACAAAGGTAGTGGTCAATCACATGGAAGGGGAGATTGGGTTCAAATCAACCCATTACACTTCCATCATGTTTGTAAGTTTTTATCCCTTGTAATAACATCTATAGTTTTCAAGGCCAATGAGGTTAATTTATGGACCTACATGCATCATCAAGTTTTGGGATTACAAATATAAAGTAAGTAAAGAGATGATCATACACTCACTATTTCAAATTTCCATATAGGTCACTTTGACTATCAAGTCAGTATCAACCTATGATACAAACTTGATTCTATGGAACCAGCTAAGTGTAAGTATCAAATTAGTTCATAAACCAAGTGAATAAGAGACATGCCCATCCTTTTTTCCATATCTAGAATACAGTCATAATTATATAGTCAACAAAAAATATAAATATAGTGATATTTTTAGTACTTTCCATATTTAGCACATGCCCTAATCAAATTAGAAGAATCAATTGTCAATCATTTACATTTAGATTGTATGCTTGAAGATCATATATTTTAATTTGAATTTTATTTCAAAGTTCTATTTTAATTAGATTAATCTCACCCATTAATCTAAGTTAGGATAAAACATTAGGAAAACTATGAAGATATTTTTAATAAATAATTAAATAATTTTTTATTAATAGATTGACTCTAGTGGAATGCTCCCATAAAATATCACATAGACTCAAACTAATTTGAGTAAAAATGTTAGAAAAAGTATTCAAGCTATATGATACCCCAAAAAATCATATATTTCACATATTTTATGATGAGCAATTAGTGGTGAGTGTCATTTACACTTAAAATCTATTTCAAGAGTAAAAGAAATTAAACATTTGATCGTATAGTCATTATTTTCATACATAGGGTTTGTGTGATATATTTGTTGAGGTTTGTAATTTGTAGTTAAAAAATTCAAAATATTTACCTTTTTATTATTTATCCAATGCATTATTTCCTCTAATATATTTTAATACAAATATGAAAATAATTCTTCACAAATACATCTTTCTAAGATACCTCTTACATTGTTAAATTTATAATTTATTCTCAATTTTAGTCATATTGATGTTACATATCAAGAATTATAATTGACATCCTATTGTAACAAAATTATGTTTACTGAGGTACATGAAACCTCCCACATTTTAAATTTCATGGGACTTGATAAACATAATGGTAAAAATCCAATGGGTTAACATAACCACTATGAAACCATCATATCAAACTACTAATATTGTTATTTCCTTTATAATAGGCTATGACCACAACACTAGATTTCAAATTTATATGAACTATTAAACCACAAAAATATATATTTATACACTCTAACCCAACTCTTTGATATTGGGTTTTATAAGTAAAGAAAGCACAAAAATATTTTAATGTTAAATATTATCACATGGACTATCATTAACAATATAATTTTCCTTGGTATTAATGGAAATTTTACATTAAAATTTGTATTTTACTTCCTTGTAATTAGATAATTGATTATTCAAGAAATTATTTAACTGATCTAGAAACTTAAAAATATATTGAAATTGGGATATGATACAAAGCATAACATAACTAATTATTATAGCTAAAAGTGTTTAACATATTTATAGAGTATAATACATATAATAAAGGATTTATACTAGCCAAACTATTAGGTTTGCTAGATAATATTGGATTAGTTGCACTACTAGAACATCAATAAACTAAAATCTTTTGCGATATATATTTGATCCATTATTGTGCTATTCCTTGATTTCACTAGTAAAAAAATAAGATGTTCATTTAAAATTTTTGAATAGGTGCATGGAGTTCCCAAAAAATCTAATATAAAACATTTATTAATTTTGTCATAAAATTGTCTCTTTCATGCTCACGAAGTCCTTAGCAGTTATAAGACTTTTTTGAGAAATTGAGATGGGGTAACTTCATACAAAGTTATCTTGATCAGAATCATTGATAGGATCATATATAAGAGGTCAAGAGATAACTCAAATCAATGAACTGAAATCTTAGTAGAACATCAATCAACTAAAATATTTTATATGATATATGTTTGATCCATTATTTTTTTATTTCTTAATTTCACTAGTAACAAACAAGATGTTGTTTGTAAAAATTTGAAGAGGTCCATGGATTTCCTACAGAATCTAACATAAAAAAATATTATTTTTTTCATAAAATTGTATCTTTCATGTTCATGAAGTTCTTCATGGTCAAAAGTCATTTTTGAGAAATTTGTAAGGGGTGAATTCATCTAAATTTGTCTTGATCAAGTGAATAGGATGGTACATTACACAACATTTAGTAAGGGAATAATTGATAAGATCATATAAAATAGGTCAAGATATAACTCACTTAGCCTATTACTCAACTCAAATGTGTCATTGCATTTGACCTTTGTATACAAGGGGAAAAGATATCGCCTCAACCTTACCATTAAAATGATAATGTCCATTATAATAAAAACTAAAGTGATTCATATGATTGTATATCAATTTAGCATGGTGTAATAACAATAAAATAAGTAAAATAAATATATATATATATTATATTAAAATTATAAAGGAAAAATAATCAACACTAAGATAACAAGAAAGTCACATGTAGACTAGATTTTTAGTTTAGGAATTACATGTAGTTAATGTTGAGATGAAATGCCATAGATGATAATCAACCACTATTTCTCATCTCTTTTAGTATATAATTTTATCTTCCACATGTCCTCCTATACATAGTTGTTTGATTATTCAACTATGACTTAATCTATGTCCCTTTTTTATGGCAGGTGTAAACCCTTATTTTCAATTTTACTTAACATGTGATAATAAGTTAACATGTGGAGATACATTATATAAGTGTTATATTATTGCCTATTATTAATTTAACAATGATGTTATGTTAAAATTAAATATTTTTCTAAGTGTATCTTTTGTTAAAATCTTGTGTGATAATACGATGAAGATGGATTTATATAAGATCAAATGACATAATTCTATGCATAATTCTCCTCGATAATTCAAGGACCACAAAAATTACTTAAGGTTACCCCATGAACACTTGAGGAAATACCACTAGTTTGTGTGGACATTAATATTAGTATCTTAGGTTATTTTTTCTTATATAAATTGATATTGTAAATCTATGGCATTGTTTTTATATAGTATTCCCATTAAACCTCAATCAAAGCAAGGATTTCATATGTCTCATCAAGGATATTACACAACTTGTTTTGGATTATCCATATCCAATTGAGGGTATATACACATTATTTTTTCTTATGAACACTTTCTTATTGTAAGTCACATTAGCACATTAATCTTCATAAGTGTATATCCTAAGGATCACACTAGGATCAATGTCAATTGAATCATGGCACTTTTTGAGAGATTTTATTATTTATTACCATTTCTAATACCACCTTCATTTTACCATGACATCAACATAGCATGTCTCTTAAGGTTATCATTTTCCTTTTCCCCTCATGTGCCTTAGTTGATGTCATCAACCTTGATAATAACATATTACATCTCCCCCTAGTTTAATTGAAGTTATCTATTGGAAAATTACATAACTTTTTATTCTATCATTATTTATATGCCATTGATCATGTTGATGACATCAGATAAATATTATTTTTAAATTTTATGATGTATATATGTATTTAAAGGGTTATTAATTATCATTTATTATTGACTATACATTCAATCTACTTTAATAACACTCACAAATCCATATTAATAATAATAATAATAATTAGGGATAAAGAGCTTACCCTAAGGGAATAAACATTAGCATAAGGTCCTTGAATATGTAAATAAAATGAGTTGAACTAAAAAATTATACCTCATCTTCAGAGTCCCATACTTGGGTATACTTAGTTATTTTTCTATTCACCTATAACAATTTCTCACAAAGAGCTAAAAGCTAAGGGGAAGATTCATGTGCCAAAAAATAAACCAAAAGTAAGTTTATATAACCATGTACTCTTTATTTTTACTTTAGTTAGTGTATTTAGATTGGTTTATTTCATGTATTCCATGTATATACTAACAAAATATTGTTAGTTAATTGTTATCTTTACATTCTCTTTCTTTGTATCTCTTGCTTATGCCTAAAGACATGTTTACTATATATTATAACCATTAGTTTAGTTATATCTCTTGATTTAGTTCATAATGACATATTTTATCTCATAGTTATTACTTATTCCTAATGGCACCCCTTTGTTTTTTTTAATATCTTTTTCTTCAATTTCTAATAACATATTAGATCTAGTTATGCTCTTTATTTTTTATTTTGTGTATATTCCCCATTTATATCCCTTACAACCTCATTTTATCATGAACCTTATCTATATCCCCAAATTTCTTAGTGGACAGACATCTTGTGTATGTTTGATTTAGAATGGTCTTATACCTTTTTCATATTTTAGATCAGCCTTATATTAGATACCATTTTAGGACTAAATAATTTTTGGTGAACTTAAAGTGATAATAATTGAAATTTTTATTGGTTTATCTGCACACTATCAGTTGTTTTGCCTTGCATCTCTTTATTATCACATATAATTCACCAGTTACATTATAGTGAATTTGATGTGAATATTACCCCATTGTTGGCTAATCCATTTTCACTTTTTTTTTTTTTAGAATCTCAAGCTTATCAATATTTAATTTTTCATATAAATTCTTAATCATGTCACCTCTTAGGGTTGTTATAGTGATCCAAAACCCATTTGTATTTTATATGGGTTTATCCTTTATCCTTTTCCTGCACAATGTTAAGGGTAATGCCTCATGGTGTAATAATTCATAGTCTCAACTTAGCTCAAACATTAAATGTAATTATAGATGCTTAAATATGGATTTATATGTTAATATAGTCTTGTGCACTTTACAAATATACTCAAGACTCTACCTTTCAATTTTTGACCTTCCTTGCAGTTGATAGGCTCACATTCACCATCTTACTAGGCCTAAATTGGTTATATTGTAGTCTAACCTTGATATTCTACTTACCCAGATCACTTATAGCCCAATATACACTTAAACTCTTATATATGTCCCTTAATGTCAGTTACAAAGCTCCATCAACCTTCACTTTTATTAAATAATTGTGTTCAGACTTGGATAGTAGCATCGACACTACTATCTATTTTATAACTTAAGTGTTTGTGGCTTCTAAACACTCAAATTTTCAAATGTTTTAAAATTTATGGGTCGGACTATTTTTTACATAACCCTTACATTAGAAAATTTTCAAAATAGGTGGTATAAATACAAATTAAATCAAACTCATTATTCATATAGAAAATATCTAGCAAACACCTCTCAAGCTTATACTATACTACTAAAAATCAATTTCACAACTAAGATATTATGCCCTATTATTTATTCTTTTCATATCAATCATAGGATCATCCATGTTATAGGCCTAGGAATTCAAAGAGTAGCCCATGAGACATATTTTTCAAATTACAAGTTATATCACTACATGTACTTGCATATAGCATTCTAAGCCATTTTTCACACATAATCTAACACACAGGGGAGTAATACTTATGTTTGAGGCCCTCTTTATATTATTGGCTATATAGGCAACACTCATTGACATAGTGGTATTTATGGTCAATTCAACTCCATGATCCCACTAACCCTTTTTTGTCAAGGTGACAAGACCTATGAGGAGGATCTAGGATTTGATTTAATATTGAGAACTTATGCATGTAATCTGAATAAATAATCTAAAAGGTGACAAAAAACCAAAAACATCTAGGTGGAATTTTTATCCAAAAGTCAATAATTTGTATAGGGTAGATGAATTGAAACACATATAATAATGTCAATACAAGTTTCCACGAGGCAATGTAAGTGACTGTGCTAACAAAAAAGCTAATTTTTAAAATCTAATGACTGGATCAAAATCATCATATAGTCTATTTCTACACCTGCATTACTCAAACCTGCTTTCATAATAGTGTGTAAGTTGAGTATAATTTATCCTTCGTATTACTATTATCAAAATATAAAATTTTGTACTTTATATATTTGGCATATGCTTATATTAATTATTTATTATCATAATATTAGTAGAATCTAAACTCATCGATTAGTCTACTTTTAGAGTAGTTTTTTCCTCTTTGACTAGGCTACTCTTTCATGTTAATCCATAATTCTAAAGAGGGTTAAACATTTCATGAAATCGACCTGTGAGTCATTTTATCTAATTATTATACTCCTCCATATGCTAGCCTTTATTATTATTTATTTGATATCCATGGATGATATAGATGTTTTTCATGAATATGATGAAAAAATATATTCTCCTCTCTACACAAGCTTTTTTAATGTAAAATTTGGATAAATTAAATAGGACCTCAAAAAAAATCAATACTCTTACAAGATTATATAAGGCCTCCTTTTGATTATTTATATGGGGATAACTACCATGCCTCTAATTAGGTCCATGTTCCCACCATTCAAAGGGATGAGTTGAACAACATTATAGTCTTAAAGGAAGATGATCAACTAGTTTATCTTATTCCATCCATAACACAATTAGTTCCAACTGAGCCTAATATTATATATTTTGATCATGTTAATTTTCATCAAGTTCATAAATATATTATCACTTATTTACAAACATCAAACTATATACTATTGCAAAATGTTCTAGAGTGTTTTAATGATATACCATTACCAAAGGTTCCAAATATTTCAATTGATATACCACTACCAAGGGCTCAAAAGTTTAAAATTTTATAAATTATATACCATTACCAAGGATTCCAGTCTTTAAAAATGATATACCATTATTAAAGGTTCCACAAAGTTCCAATGATGTGAAGTAACCCATCATTCCCATGTTTCAAATAAATGGAAAATTTTAACCAATGACCACATCTTTGTAGACTTTAACAATTCCTATTAGTTGTATCATGTCTATGATGAATGCTATAGGAAATATTTAAAGGCAAATTTAGATTTTAAATTTACAAATATTATCATAAAATGTTACTATTAATGATAACATGATCATAAATTTACCCCTTACAAAAAGTGTCTTTAAATATTATTAACCACAAAATTTCATTAAGCCCATGTCACCTTTGTTCTTTGGACATGAAGACTCTTCGAGCCATATAATTCAATATGTACATTAATTTGGTCATTGGGATAAATATGAGTGTTTATTGTTAATTTTTTTTTATCAAAGCCTTACATGAGATGCTTGGAATTAGTTTTATAGTTTACCTAATGGCTCCTTAACTATTTTCAAGCAATGACAAGATGTTTTAATCTTAGCTTTAATACACACAATGTGTATAAATTTACATTGGAATACTTGTAAAAATTAAAGCAACATGATAATGAGTCCATTCAAGATAATGCTATCCAAAATTAATAATGTTTCATATTCTTTATCATATCAACCTTCTTATTTAGAACTAAAATTTATATTTAGTCTATGCCTTACCTCTCCACTCAAAGAGAGAGCATCACATAAATGGTATATCTCATTTGATCACCTATAAATATATGTGCATACATATTCCTTCTTTTTAATCAATAATAGCAAAGCATTAAAAATATCTAAATCATAATACAAATATTTTGTCAATGATACATATAACAAAAAAATTATGCCAAGTGATGATCATGTACAACTATGTGGCATTCCAAATATTTATTTGAAACCTTTGTAAAAATTACTCAACATTGGACCAATATTCGATATACCTCATACACCTCAGCAAGATACACCTCAAATTGTTTCATGAAAAAGGTACCCTCACTAAAATAATTTGACAATTACATTATTCATGGGTGGAACTTATTTCAGGCATAACCATATTGAATCTAGGTAAAGGAAAATTATTTCAATGTAAGATGTTTGTCACAAATTGGATATAATAAATAATAATTACATCACAAAGGATCTTAGAAGTATTCATTGGGATACTTGATATTACTAATTGTTTGTGGTCCAAGTGTAGTCTAAATGAAATTTTGGGTCATGACTCATATATCTTAACACCCATTTACACTAGGAATAAATTGGATTATATCAAATGGGAGCCACAATAGATCCAAATCTACAAGGCATTTCATTTTTCCACAAGGGATGAATGGTTCACATACCACACAATAGTGATCACAATCCTAATCATGGAATAAAGAGATAAGAAGAGCATGCCATGTTTATATACCACTCTCAATGCATGTATCAAGACAAATATGAATTTTTTGGGTACACATAATCAAACATTACCATAATAATAATAATAATAATAATAATAATAATAATAATTCAAAAATTCAAAAAAAATCAAATATTCAATAAAATACAAAAAACATTCAAATAAAGAAAAAATACAAAAATATTTAAAATTTCACAAGTTTACTATCTTTTACATATGTTTTTTTACTTTATGTTAGTAAATAAAATATCATTTTATATACACACAAGTTTCATGGATAATTTAGTATAACACAATCATGCATGATATCCATGATACATGAAAATGCAGATGTTGGACCTTTCTTCTTCCCATGTGACACACTACATTGGGGGAATCTTACTTTCTATATGATCTTGATTGATATAGGTTCTATTATTTTATGATCATTTCCATTATCACATTAAGCTTATTTAATAACATTTACACATTGATATACTCATGTTTCTATCTTACACAATCTACTTGATGTGTTATTCTACATGAAATTTTGTTAACATGTGTATGTATATACTGGTATGACATGATTTTTCTAGTTACGTATATTGCATTTAATTCATCTCTTCACATGGCTTACTTGAGTGTACTTATTGTTTACTTATTTATCTAGCTTTTGGAACATTTGAAAAAATTCCTTGATTCTTGGCTATAGTGCCCTGAATCTTGTTTGTTTCTTTTTGTGTGAGAGCATTTGCATATGTCCTCCCCTTGAGTGTGAGACATTTTAACATGCCCCTTGTTTTCAGTTTCCATAGACCCCTCTTTGTGTGACATGTGAGTACTCTTGCATGTGTAATTGATTGGTTCTTGAGATTTTTAATTATATATGTTACCATAATCCACATCATGCATCTTATGGATTCTATGTATGCATACTATGAGCTTCATTGATATAAATAATTTAACATGATACTACTATATACTTCTTTACTACATTATTCGCATAGATATATCATAGTTGTTTTATCCCTTTTAGATAAGGTGGCTATAACTTTTTCATTCCCCTCACCTCAAAAGGGGGAAATATTAGTGGGGGCATGTCATATATACATGAACCCACATACATATAGTTGACAAAATTAGGAGAATTTGATTTAGATTACATGATTCAAATATAAACTTAGGACTAAATTATATACATTTGGCACATATTTGGGATAATTTTTTTAATATTTATGATACATATTGTACACATTTAATAAATCAATGGTTACATTGTTATAGATAATTTATCTTGATACACATTTGAGGTGTATATGCCATGCAAATGCACCAAAATATGGACATATTATTTAGATCATACTAATATTTATGCAGCAACCTTACCAAGATGCATAGTTTGAGATTTTATCTACTACAATAGTTGGATTATTTGATTAGTATGATTGAGATTCAATGTTTTCCATAGACTTTCCAATATTTTTAATCTATTTTGAGTTGATATGGTTATATTATTTTACTCGGGTGAGATTGGTTAGATTATGATATAATAGAGTTGTGTAATTAAGATTATGAACTTTTGATGGACTTGACACAACTCACCCTTATACTAGATTGGGGACATGATCACCATCCAATTAACCTATTCACGTCTCAAATGTTTAATTTTTAACCTCTCTCTAATGCTTTGGCTAGGAATCATCATTACCAAATCAAACTATCAAGTGGAAACATGGTTACATTGACACACAGGTGTACTCATTCCTTGATTTCTTTTTTTTCAAGCAGATTTTAATTATTAATTTTAAAATTATATGCACTAATTACACATATAACATGATCTTGGTTACAATTAATATACATATATCAAATTCAAATAGGGCTCAATAAAATCAAGGTGTGTTGTATACATCATTGTACGCTTTTTTTCCTTTAAACTAGTAATTTTATCCTTATGCATTACTAGATTAAAGGGGGAGGGAGAATGTAGATGATTAAATATGGATTTATATGTTAAAATAGTCATGTAAACTTGAAAAATATCACTCAAGGATCTACATTTAGTTCTTGACCTTCCTTATAGCCAATAGTCTCCTATTTTCCATCTCATCGGGCCTAAATGGCTTAGCTTGTAATTTGGCCCTAATATTGTGATTACCTATATCACCTATAGCCCATAGTACACTTAAAATATGATATAAATAATTTAATTTCAAATATATAGATTTATAATACTTCTATTTTCTTGGACATTGACATTCAAACTTGGGTAATAGTGTTGACACTACTATCCACTCTCCAATGCAAGTGTATGTGCCTTATAAACACTCTCAATTTTGAAAATCTTTCAAAATTTATGGGTCAGACTATTTTTTTTTCATTAACCCTTCCATGATAAAATATTTAAAAGAGGTGGTATAAATACAAGTTAAATCCAACTCACTATTCATCTAAAAAATATCAGGAACACATCTCTCAAGCTTATATTATACTACTAAAAATTAATTGCACAATTACACTATTCTACCCTATTATTTCCTACTTTAATATCAATCATAAGATTAAACATATTATAGGTATGATGTATTCAAAGGGTATATCATGAGACATATTTTTTAAGTTACATATTAAATCACTACATTCACTTGTATATAACATTCTACACCATTGTTCACACACAAGCTAATGCATAGGGGAGAATGACATATATATGAGTCCATCTTTAGTGTATTGGATATGTACATAGCACTCATTTACATAGGGATATTTGAGGTTATATTGAATCTATGAACCCAATAACCCATTTTTGGAAAGATGCAATACTTAAGAGGAAGATATAGGGTTTGAGTTATATTTTGATATCGAGAGCATGTGCATGTGATCTGAATACACAATTTGAAAGGCAATAGAAAACCTAGGACCCAAGTGAAATTTTTAGTCAATAGTTAAGAATATATACAATATAGATGTGTTTAAGAATATATAGTAACATTAATGTAAGTGTCCACAGGTCAACACAAGCATTTGTGTTGATAGAAAAGATAATTTTTAGAATCTGACAACTAGATCAAAATCATCATACAGTCTATTTATGCATCGACATTACTCAGATCTTATTGCATATCAATGTATAGGCTAAGTAAATTTTATCCTTTATATTAATATTATTATAATATATTTAATATTTTAATTTATATATTTGGCATATGCTTATATTCAATATTTATTATCAAAATATCATTAGAATCTAAATTCATAAATTGGCATAGTTTTATAATAGCTTATTCATCTTTGATTAGGATAGTCTTATCATATTAATCCTTATTTCTAAAAATGGTTAAATAGTAACATGGTTTAAATTAATCACAAATATATATGAGATGATGGAACAAAAGAGGAAATTTATAAGGTCCCACCTACACCATTAGTATACATAAAAAAATTTACAAGTCCCTTTTTCATAACATTGCTTACCTATGTTTACACACTTTATACCTTCCAAGTAGCTATCTCTCATGGGATCCACTTTTTTGTATTTGGATATTTTTTGGATAATTTATACCTTCCAAGTGTCTTTGTTTTTATAAATTTTCATATTTTAATAATCTTTTTTCATATATTACGAGTTGTTTACTCCTTTCCTAAGTAGCTATCTCTCATGGGATCGATTTATCAATCATAGTCTAAATGATAAATCTTCTACCTACAAATTTTATACTTCCAAATCTATCCCCATACTTTTTTGGTCCTTCCACCTTGGCCTAGACTCTTGATACTTTAATTTTAAATATTAATTATTATTATTATTATTCATTATGTATGTTTTTCCCTAAGAAGTCTTATATACAAAAATCATTTTTAGTCATTTAACTAAAATAGTAATCAAGAGGCACATCAAGAAGAATCATTTATCATCTTAAGTATATGCACACTCTAAAAAAGAAATATTTTTTCTCTATAGGAATTAAATTGAAAATTTGATTTCATCTTATACCAAAGGAGGGTTAATAAAATGTTCATGTAGTTGCATCATCACTTCTAGGAAGATGAGGTTGAAACCCTTGATCAATGTTCCTTTTACACTACATAAGAACTATGTGATGTTTGATTTTAGCATGCAAGCTAGATAGTTGTAACTCCCTTGAGGTGGAATGACCCAAATAATTATATCCCTTCTCCTTTCCATATCTATATTATGGAAAATTATTTCAATATAGGAGGAAGACATTGTTTCAAAAATTATATCCATTAATTCAACTGAGTGAAAATACATGACTATATGACATCAAAAGGAAAACCTACAAAAAAAACACAACCTTTAAAGGTGAATAATATAGTTTGTCACCCAAGAATATAATTTTTGGTTACATAGGCACAATTATAATTTTTAATTGAATAGATTGTTTCATTAGAAATCAAGTGCTAAATCTATCCCTATACAATAAGTAGTCTATATTTTATACAAATCTCATTCCTTCATTTCAGACCAGGGTTGTACTTCCATTATTTTATCAGGATGTGTTTGTTCCATCTCTTTTACTTTCCATATTGTCCATTTTTTGTCAAATCAATTTCAATTTCTCATTTTTACTTTTCTTAACCACTAGAATAGATCTAATTTACCACATTATACTACTACATTCTAAATCTATCTTGTGCATATTATTTTACCATTCTAATATTTTCATTATACCTTAGTGTCATATTTTGGTAAAACATTTTAGTGAACATGTATTTCATTTGAACATTTATTTCTTTTTATGATTCTCATTAGGGTTTTTTTTTCTAATATTATATCCAGTTTAGTTATTATTCCCTAATTTTGCATTTGTTTTGGGTTTCATATAAACCCTCCCCTTTCTTGTGCCTTGTTACTAGGCTTTCATTAGCATGAGTCATGATGATTATACTTAGCCTTGTTTTTATTTCCCTTAGAAGTTACTAGATTATGCTTAGGTTTATGGGTTTTATCATATCATGGGTGGATTATTTTTACATTCCATATTCATTTTTTAAAATGTGTGAAGGGTGTTTTTTATATACATTGATAGGCTTACTTAAATGGTAATTATAAAAATGTGTATCATTTTTTACATGTATTTCTTAGAATTTATCATAGAATATTTTTAGAATTTGGTTTGAGACGTGATAGGGTTATTTTTAATTCCTTATGTGATAATACTATTGATTTTACTCATCTTATTCATGGGCCTACTATTTTTTATTATACGATGACTCAATGTGAGATAAATGTTGTAATGAATAAAAGAGGTAGGGCACATAATGTCTCCATACCTCATCTCACTTCTCTAGATGACAGAATACAAAATACCCCTCCTCAAGCCTCTAATCTACCCCTTCCTCCTAGAATTAATTTTCAATTACCCAATCTCTATGATCTTGTTGAGTAATTCTAAAAGACTCAATGCAAGATATATGTTTTGGAATTTCTCAAGAAATATTTTGCCTTCAACAAAATATTGAATTATGATACCTAACCAAGTAATGTTGAGCCCAGATATTTTTATTCTCTTGTCAAATATTTATAAAATATAAATCATCTCATATATTTTGAATTATAATATTTACCCTCTCTAAGGACATAATAGATATAACCATACAATCAATCTAAAATCAATCATTTATGAATGAAGAGAGTGATTATAGATAATGCTTCAAGAATGAATTTATGTAGTGAGGCATTCATTAATTTTCTTAGAATTGATCATAAGTCTCTTACACCATCATATATGATTTTTAAATTGTTTTATAATCAAGCACAAATCCCCTTGGGAAAAATTGTATTGAACATAGTAATTAGGCCAAAACATTTAGCTATGGAATGCTAATTTATATCTAATGAAGTAAGATATAATATTTTTATTGGTCAACCATGGATTCATGTTATTAATATTGTATCATATACATTACATATATGTTTAAAAAAATTACATGAGGGTTACATTTAAAATTTTCATGTAGATGATGTCTCCTTGTAATACTATATGGTTGTGGAAAATACAAAATCTATTATCCCAAACCTTAAAATGTTATATTCAAATATCATATAACCTCGCCAACCCATTCTTATGAAACAAATAAAAATATATGAATTATTTAAAACTAGAAAGACCAATAAGGTTAACCATGCTCAGAATAATATAAATGAATATGATTGCAAACTTGATAGCATGGATGAATAATTATATAGAATCAATTTTCTGAACACTATGTAGCCCTAGGTAGTTACTAGGATTATGGGTGACCTTTCCCTTCTAATATACTTAATAGTAAACCACATATCATAGATAATGTATAGAACTTTATGGTGGACATTTAAAAAAAAATTATCAACCAATGTAATCTACCAATCCTCCACTCATTCAATTTGAAAATACCACCACTAGATATGATATGTAAATCAAAAATGTGGAAAGGATAGAAAATGGGTTAAAAGGAACAAGATCATAAATAACCATTCACACAAGTTCCTAATCAATCAAAGCTCGGTAATGATAACATATAGGAAATACAAACTAAAAATATACCATCTTAGGTGTAACATATAATTCTTAATGGTTGCAAATATAATTTTGGTTTAGCATACTAATATTTCAATCTTAATACCTCACAACTTACTAAATCCCATCTAAGTGATTTTTAAAATGCAAAATTTTATGAAAAATGTAAGGAACAATCCCAACCATCAATGCATACATTTTATAACCATGAGACTCCTCAACATGAATCAAATAATGGTTCTCTCTATATCCACACATATGTTTCCCATAAACATTTTGAGTACATAAGACATTTTAATTGACATTTGTTCAAGAAAAAATATTATTACTATGCCATTTATATGTAATGAAGGCTATACTAAATGAGATTTATTTATCAACACTATGATATTATATATATATGATGACATTACATGCACACCACTTAATTATATTTCCCTCATAGTAATGATTCGGCCTTAGATGCTTCTAATTTTTTCATGTCATTCAAGATTTATGATTGTATAATCTATTACTTGGTCATATATGGATTAATAAAAAGAGAGTGATACCTTATATGCTACACCATTTCCTAAGTTTTTATATGATGAGGAATTATATATTTCATAATACAATTTATAAGCTACCTATCCTACCTCCAAGATGACAAACATGATCATCTATTGTACTTTGTAAAGATGAAATCATTTAACCTCATGTGATTCTCACTATTATTCCACCACATTCATTCCTAGTTCCTAATACATTTGATTATACAACATCATCTCCAATAGTTACTATTTGTGTATCATCTATGTATATAACACCACAACTATCTCCAATGAGAGATCCCCTAGTTATATCTCCAATAATTATACCATTGAATCCTATATTTTGTACTTGTACACATCCCAAGATTGATATTCAGCATCCTACTATGGATCATATTCAAACATATTTTTTATCATGGAATATTTCCATGCATGTGTATCTACAAGTTCATATGTCTCTTTCACCTCACTCTTTGATTATCTCTCTTGTGGATGAGGATTACACATATTACACCATTTGTGACTATTTTTCCAATAATTTGAGTGAAACATATAACTTTGATATTACATATTATCATATTATATATTAAATCATTAGTTATGAATGTTATCATATACCTTACATTCATAATGTGTGGTTAATCATTTATCTAACAAAGATAATATTACATTCGCTCTTCTAAAATTTTATTTATCAGTAAATAAATGGTGAAATAATGATTTCATTACACATGATAATTGTGAAAATTAAGTTAACATATACACATGGAATGGTTTGTATAAGTAATAAAATAAATCTGTTATCTTATTAGAAACTATGATTCCTAGTATATCAAAAGTTATCTCAATTGTCCCAAGTCAAAGTTCAATCTATTCAAGTCACAAAAAGAAGTGCCTACACATTTTATGGTGAAGCACACTATTGATTTGATCCATGGACTATCTATACCTAATACATATTTATACCATAGATAATTTTTGTATAATGAGGAGATTAGGCAACAAATCCATGAACTTTTGGATAAAAGACATATAAGGCCCAACTCATCACCTTGAGGTAACCCAATTATGTTTGCACCACATGCACATTAAGATTGTAAATCATTTATAGAGCTCAAAACAATATCACAATGAAGAACTTTTATCCTTTTATAAGGATTGAGGAATTTTTGGACCAGTTCCATGGTGCAAATATTATTCGCCAAAATGGATCTCAAGTCTAGATATCATCAAATTCCTATGGAACCCACAGACATCTAGAAGATAGACTTCAAGGAAAAATAATGTTTGTTTTAATGGTGATTCATGTTTTTAAAGTTAATTAATGCTCTATCTACTTTCATGTGAATGATGAATGACATTTTCAGGACATCCACCACTTCATTTGTTGTAGTTTATCTTAATGATATCCTAATATTCAACAAAACATGGTATGAACATATGTGTTATATATAAAAATTGATTAAATCTTTTTGAAAGAATAATTTGAATGCAAGCATGAAAAAATGTTCATTTTCTATGTAGGGGATACAATATCTAGGATACATAGTAGATGCATAAGGAATGAACATAGACCTGACCAATATTAAGTTTAGGAATGGACATAAAAATGATATCATAGAATTCCAAAACTTATTTAGATTACAAAACTTCTAAAAAATATCGGTATTTGGTTTTTCTCATTTAACTTGGACTTTGAACCATGTTACCAAAGGTGGAAATAAATAAAATTTAATCTGGTAAGTTGAATAGTATAAAACATTCAAGGAATTGAAAAGTAAACTTTATTATGCACTAGTAGCTTTGTTACCAGATAGTTATCTACTATTTGAGATTAATATTGATGCATTAGAATCTACACTTGGATTAATCCTCACTCAATATGGTTATATAGTTTCTTACCATAACAAAACCTTCACTACATTGGTAAGAAACTACCCAACATATGATCATGAGATTTATGTTATTGTTTAGGCATATAAGAATTGAAAGCATTAAACTTTGGGTAAGGAGACTTCATTCCAAATAAAGCACAAGTTTATTAAGTTATTGTAGACTTATTCCAACTTATAAAAATAATAGCATAAAAATAATCTTTTTATCTTCAAAAATTTGATCTAAATGTCAATCATAGTAAGGGAAGTTTTAATTTATTCACACATTGTTTGAGCCATTTTGTCGGCTCAATATCTCCATTTTAGACTTGATGCATGTGGACATGAATTTAGTACATGGTAAAAATTATATCCATCTGACATAGATTATGTATCTATCTATTGAAAAATAAGTTGGTAACTCAGTTCTCGATTTCTACTTGCAATATGGACTCCTATATCACCTTGGGAACTTATGTGTTATGTATGAGGTAGAGAGATAGAAACTAATATGGGATGATTATGACACTTTAGAGTTGAAAACACTATTTTAATGTTATAAAAGTATTTTTTGGGGATTTATCTCAAGATGGATGTTTAAAATACATAAATTCCTATGCTATATGTTAAATTTATAAACCAATTAACAATAATCAAGGATTTTACACACCTTTTTCCAGTTCTAACAAGAGCATTGGAATCTATTTCCATGGAACTCCTCTTATGATACCCTACTATAATCATGATAATTGTAAACATGAGTATAAGGGAGTTAGTTTTTTCATTATTATGAAATCAAAATTTAATGCATAAAAAATAAAACCCAAGTGCATGTCCTCAGATTGGGCAAGGACAAGGAAGAGCTAAACAATGCATAAAGAAGAAAAACAACATGGTTT
Organism: Torreya grandis; assembly: GCA_037957365.1. NCBI lineage: Eukaryota > Viridiplantae > Streptophyta > Pinopsida > Cupressales > Taxaceae > Torreya > Torreya grandis. Next base: position 2,865,025 of record JARHVA010000181.1, on the reverse strand, counting down.
TACCTTCCTCTTTAGATGTCTCTAGATTTACAACATAAAATTGTTGGCCCAAATTGTAGAGCTTGGAGTCTTCATTAATGTTTCAGCATCGTTCCTATGGCATTGTCTGTACCCAAATTTTACATAGTGCAACACTTCCAACACAAATCTGATGATTATGCAATGACCTCTTGTTTTATGCTCCAAAGGGAAATATATAACTCTCCTTCCCTAAGTTAAAATTGACACCTTTTCAGTCCCCTTGATTATGAACTTCCTATCCATTTTCATTTTATTTCAAAAACTATCCATATGTGAGAAACCACCGCCCTAGGTGACAAAATTTCCCTCCTCTATTACACAACTTCCCCTTAGTTTGTATAGCCACCATGGTAGTTTTGTAACTTAAGAAGTGTTTTTGATGATAAAGGTAGGTCTCACATTAAATATGTGGTGGTTTCATAATCTTAAGTGGTGGTTTTATAAAATTAAGTGGCGGTTCTATAATTTCCCCTTGCATAAAGTTGTGGTTATGTCAGAGTTGAAATGCCTTCCAAAATTAGCTCCCATAACTCCAGTTTTCATGTGTTTTTCATGAATAGCCTCACATTTTTTTATCACCTTTTTTTCACCTCCAATCAATCCCAACTCAATCCCTCTTCTATTTTTAGTCTTCTTCGGTTACTCTCAAGTGTAACTCACACTCACACTTAGTTGAATTCCTCCAAGCAAGCTCCCATCTCTTTATACAAGAAGGTAAATTTTGGCATATTTTAGATCTGAAATTTTCAATTATAATTTTCTATTGATAATATTTTTTAGCCACAAACTTGCTATAATTTCTAGAAGATTCAACCTCTATTGTTTTTTAGTCGACTATATAGTTACAAGTGAATAAGTGTTCATAGTGAAAGCAACTCAAAATTTGCAAGTGAAGACATTAGCTAGCCTCAATTAAACCTCTCTCTATTTATTTATTGTGTCTCCAAATTTTCATAACTTGTTCTATATTTTATACATCCTCCAACTATATATTTTTCATAATTTACACAATAGCATATGGAGTTAACATATTGAGGATTTTCCTATCAACACACTACATGCACTTCAATTGATTTATTCCAAAATTAGATTAGAGTTATTTTGATTTATTAATTAAATTAGATTTATTGAAACTTATTTTTTTGTTATATTAGCTTTATATATTAAAAAATAATTAAATTTGATAGTGAAATCAATTTATTTTTTTCATTTATCTTTGTTACAAAAACATAGCTAGTTTTGATTTATGCTTGCATTTTAGTAGATTAGTTTCCTTTAAAATTAAAAATAATTTCACCAATAATCCTAAAAAGGATCTCATAAAATATACAAGACAAATTTTCTTTTATTCAATATCTAAACAAGTATCTTGTATTCTAGACAATCATTTAAATGAACATAAAAACATAGACAACCATAGGTGCATACACAAGGGTAGTAGATTGTTGATCTTATTTGATTTGAATATTTAAAATAAATATCATTTTCATCTCTTAAAAACATAAAATTGGAATTTGCATTTCTTATTTCTATTCTATCAAATCATTCATAAAAATGTTTTCTTGGCAAATTAGCAAAGTTGAAAAGCTAGTTTAGTTTGTTTGTGGAAAATATAATTCATGGAAAGTGTTTTGTTACTGATGTTTTATATCAGATTTATTATTATATTTTTTGCATAAATAGTTTCAATTTATTAATCTAGTTCATCTCATACAAAACAACCAAAACAATTATAAATATTTCATCTATTTTGTATATAGGTAGAAGTAGGAAAACTTAACATCTTGCATGATGGCATAGATTTCTTCCCCTCTTCTTTGCATGTATCTCAAACATTAAAAAAGGATTAAAAAGATATTTTTACTTTAATTTACTTTTATCTTTGATATTATTTTACTTTTATTACTTTATTTTCAACAATCAAACATATATTTCTGAAAAACCAAGAAAATTCAAAAAACAACAAAAACAAAAAAATGTCAAAAGCCTTGATAACACATGCAATCCATACCAAAATCCTTGACAATAGTGAAATAAACCAAATCACACATAATAATTATCCATCTGCATAATAACCATACATCAATCAGTGCTTCAACATTCCAGTAAGCACACTTTATAAGCTTTTTCTTAAACAAGCTCATACACTTTTCCTTGGCTTCTACCTAGTCTTATTTGGATGACCCTCATCAAGACACAAGGTATTGTCTATCACATTTTATTCCCTAGTTTTAGAGTACCTAATCCCACCATGATCACACATTTCAACATTAGCATTGAGTTGAGATGTTAGGTATTTCAATCCACTCCAATTCCCCACCTCATCATAGAGTCTTTAGCCACTTTAGAAGAGCAAGAATGCATTCCCAATCCAAATATCATTATCATTATATAGAATAAGATAAATCATCACAATGTTACCCAAGCTTAGTCTCTCATCCACAACTCTTTCTTCTCCTCAGGTCTAGCCTCATCTTATATCATTTAAATTTAGTGTATGACATTGACCAGATATAGTCAACCAACAAATTTAACCTTTTCCCATAATTAATCCAACCCAATCTCTTTTATTTTCCCAAACCTAGCATTGACCAAGAACTCAACCTTATTATGATATCAGAGATTGAGGGATCCTAGATTTCTATTTCTATATAGATTGACACTCTTTTAGATTATTAAGACATTATTGAGTTATTTTGGTTCCATCACAAGAACACATTGCCACCACCTATCCCAAATCTCGTTCCACCAAATAATAAACCAAATCCCTAGCCCATACATTACATCAGCTACCTTGGATATGCCTCTAAGATTTGAGTGCATAGGTTAGCATGTACTAATTTATGTGCATACAAATTGGTGAACCCAATGTTAAGAAATTCATCCTCTACGTATCCATTTCTTCCTCTTTTCCTTTTGTTTTCTCCATCTTCCCTACTTCCATTTATTATTCGAGTATCCATATACCCCTAGAATATGTCTAAACATGATATTGATGTATATCTTAGCCTATATGGAAATATCATAAACCAAATTAGGTCTAGTGAACTTGTATTTATGAGTTATAATAACCCAACCTTTGACACTAACATATAATACCAATCTTATGACTACCACTTCTCAACACTCAAAAAGCAGTGGATTTGTTATTCAAGAGATACATGATGTATCTAAAATTAAAGTAACCATCCTAAATCCAATGGCATGACCCTTATGGGTGGAGACATGGCCACTCCCTGTATGGACTCAAGTCCATCTATCATTTTGTATAGCCCAAACATAGAAAGCATCACCAAATATGATCACTAGTTAGGAAGGATATGTCACTTATAGGATAAGGTTAATTACATGCAAGTTACTACTCATCCTCCCATTAGGAATAAATATGCCTCCAACCCACCAATAACCACCACAATTACTTATCTTAGTGCCTCTACCTTAGACCAACCCCTTCATGTAACTTCATCTCATGCATCGACCCCTCTTAAATTAGAGGCCCATGGTCCCAATGCCAATACTAGCCCAAGTGAACTCCTTAACACCATAGTAGGTTGTATCCATGACCTATAAATTAATCAAAAAGATTTGAATAAATGGGTGGTTTAAATCCCTCTCGAACCAACACATACCTCTTCTTCTCCCATTCAAATAACAACTTACCCCAAATGACAACAACAAGCCTATATGCTCCCACCACTATAGGAGTAAGTCCCACCACAAAATCATGTCCCTCATCAACCTCTTGGAGATATCCTCACTCATGGGGTACCTAGCTTTCATGTCTCAAAAATTCCTTCATCTTACCAATACCTATTCAAATTCTAATAGGGTGTGTATATAGTATGCTCCACCACTACAAAACAATTCCATATCAAGTAATCCATTATTATTTACACCTCCAAGACATGTGCCTATCACATATAATAATCCTTCATAGACATTATATGTCCAGCCCTATATAGCATCGAGTTATACATAGACTACCTATACACCACCATAACAAGCCACATACACTTTACCACATTAGGTGACAATGCCTCCAACATCTCAAAATGTCCCTTTGGAATTTCACATGTTTTCTAAGTCCACATAGCTAGATAATTATTCTTTGGCCTACTTTATACCATCTTATCAAGGTTATTACATTCCCCCTAGTGTTCATTATATCAACCTATACATGACTCCACCTTCTCATCCTAGTCTCACTATGATGGTGATAGACTTTAACAATATGGGGACCTAGAATGAATAACTCAAGGATCCCCTCAATGCTAATATATAGGGGGTACTTCTCCCACATCTTCTTAAATTCAAAAGGGAATTAGATCCCAGTGCACATGTAGAATCTTACACTACTACCATTAGAGAGATCTTACCTTAGGATGGGGTTGTAGTGAATATTTTTCCCAAGACTCTTGAGGGGATAGTATCAAATTGGTACTAACACTTACCTAAGGGGTCCATACAATATTTTTTACAAATTATGGATAATTTCATCGAAGCATTTGACATGACTAAAATTATAAAAATTGGCATACATGTGTTCTTGCATATCAAGCAAGAATATAATGAGTCATCTACCCATTTTCATCATGAGATGGTGGAAAGTCCTATACTCCTTTGTCAATGCACCTAACATGGACCAATAGGAATTATACAATCTTTTCCTCCATTCCCTCAATAAGGAAATAGTGGAAGTCATCCCAAAATTCCCATACCAATTATATGAAGAAGCCCTCATGAGCACCCTATGCATTGACCAACTAACCATTGACAATGGTCATTTGACCTATGGAACTAATGGGTGTATCATCACCCTTAGCTAAAATAATGAGGGACCTCAAGATACAAACCCAAACAATTCAAACAACCAAGATCCAAAAATCTTGAACTACAATAGGAACACCACCATCGATAACATCACCAATCAAACAAAGAATCAAAACCCTATAAATAATTTTCAATTTAAACCAAAAATAACACTAACAATAATAAAAACACAAGGGTAAGGAATCAAATCCCCTTCCTACCATTCATGTAGTCAATTTCAACTGACCACTACCTCATAATATGTAATACCAAAACCAAAACCATAACCAATATCAACTAAGTGGTACCCCCAGTTTAAGAATCAAAATTTCTATCAATAAAATAATCAACAAGGGTTTGGGTAGCAAGGATAAAACATTCAACCTATGGATTATGGACCCAATGTCTATTGCTTCTTTCAAATATTCATAGGTCATGACATGCAAAAATGTAGAGACTATACAAATTCACATAGACATTCCATGAGGATCAAAGGCAAACATTCATATATATGTTCTTATGAAATACAAGTACAAACACCTAGACCCTTCCCACTGGCCCCATTTCTACCAAAAAATAAAACCTACAAATCTATCACAACCCTTTACCCAACCACCAAACACACCTTACTCAAGGCTAGCAATAGGGTAATCCATAAGGCCACCCCATTCAACACATCCAACCTATTATCACCAAATCTTGCACCCTATAAGAGGGTGTTCAAGCCTCTTTCAGATTTGGACAACATGTCAACACTTCTAGGTATGTGGGTGTACCTATAGTGTAAATGAGCCTCTAGATTTAAGGACTACCTCCCTGAATGTATCTTGAACTGCTAATCAGCTATCTAATGCTTACTTGTGGGGAAAAGAGTTGGAGATTGCATGAAAAAAAAACCTACTCTAAGGGGGTGATACACCAAGATGTTTTACATATTACCATTCTATTAACATACAATGCATATAAGTTAACTTCCAAGTCTTAAGAGATTCTAACATGAGTATTTCAATGTGGAGGTGAGATGCATGAAAGTTATCCAAGGTAAGTGAACCATAGACTAATTATAGACACTAAGACTCATTTTACACTTAAAACATAGACCCATACACTTGAAAACACTTCACATGACCTGCTAGAATAGGAACTCTAGCATAAACATGAGAGGATGAGGCAAGAAAGGATGGAATATTATCGCTTTGCATCACCATACATCACTTTTCACACTTAGACAAATATTCATGAACTTAAACCAAACTTTCATTAAATGTTCAAAAGAAAAATACAATGTCATTCTTGGAGGGCTTCACCATACTTGGAGTGGAATTACATTACAAAGTCCAAAATGGTAGCTACTTATAGAACTTTAGAGAGAGGAGAAAAGAAAGAAGTTCAAGAGTCACTAAAACACATGTCTAGGAATGAGAACCAATTACATTGCAGGTGAAACTGAGTGTGAAACAAACCATGAATGCCTCTTAAGACAAATGTCCATATAAATCATGACAAACACTCTAAAATGGTGTAGATATTCTTCAGCTAGCCTTCATGAAACTATTTTCATCATGGATCATATCTCAATCATTTGAAACTCAATTTATCTATCTTCTAGACATTTGCATTTACCATCTACAATCTCTCATTATTTTTTTAGACTTCATTATTTACATTTGATAGTTATTTTTTATCTTTAGTATTTGATTAAGCTTTCATGGTAACATATGAGTTTGAAGAGATTGATTTGGTATAGAGTCTTTTGATCCTATGTAGTCACCCACATGGCCTTTCTTGCCATGTTGTTCATTCCATTATAGAATTTGTTTTATCATCATTTGAACATGTAGCCCATCTTATCCATCTAGAGTCCAGTCTAATTTTCCCAGTCGACCCCTCCTAGGGTTTTTTCACTTTGACTTAGAACACTGGCTGTTGATCATGGAAACATTAAATTTGATCTAATCTCATTGACATGTTGACCTTGATCACACCATTAGATCTGGATGTATGATTTAACATGAGTCATAAATCATGATCTAGTTACTTGAATGTGATTTGATCCAAGGACTTGTTGATATTTTGACTCTACTCACACTATTGATCTATTAGGACCCACTGTTTAAACTCAAATGGCTATTTTATAGGACCCAAAATTGATGTTTATGAGCCTATATTTGACACTTGTGTGAACTTATTTGACATCTTTGTGATCATCTCTGAGATATTTGAATCCTAATGGTTATTTTCCATGACTTAAATTTGACATCTATATGACCATCAATGACATCTATGAGATTGTCAATGATGTCTGTGTGACTGTCACATTTTTAATGCCAATGATTTTTGCCTAGGTTCATTTTTTACATTTTTTTGAATGTCATATGCTACTATATTAAATTTCCTAAAACAATTCAATTCCATCAAAGCTTTTTTGGTAGGTAATTTCCTTGGGCTCTTTGTCTTCTGGATAATTTCCCTGCAAGAATGATGGATTCAAAAATTTTGCATCAACAAATTTTCTTTAAATAATATGGGTCATTGAGATTTATGTTTTGGAAATTTTATAAAAAATAATATGTCCTTATCCTTTTGCATCAGACAATTTATTCGAAAGAAATCAGACTTGGCTCTTTTGTTGTGGACAAAATGTCCAAAAGAAACAAACCTTTAGGATTTTTACATCAAGCTATTTTTCTTAGACATTTTATCTGAAATAATTATGTCTTCAAGAAAAAAAAATTAGAATGATTTCCTCAAAATAAACACTTATGCTTCAAACATTTTTCTTGAAAGAAATAGGTCTTCTATCTTTTATTGTGGACAATATGTCTGATGAGTCCCCAACACTTAGCCAAAAACCTAAAGGAATTATAGACTTGTTCTAGTAGCCATCACTTGATCTTGTGAAGGCTCTGATGAACTCCTAATGCCTATGCAACTCACCCAATGCTCTGAATTCTTGAACACTATGAAAACCTGTCACTTTCATATATGAATCTAAAATAACCCCTAAGATATCAAAAGATACAAGGACTAGACTAGATGATGACCAAAACTAGAATGGCATATGAAATGATAATAAATGAACTACAACACACCCTATGACATTATAATCAGCCCCTATATAAGACTTTAGCTATAGGGGGTTGGCACATTTTGACCTGTGGTAAAAATGGGCAATATTCTTGGTGATTTTCCAAGGTTGACATGCTTGTTATGCCATGAACAATTGCCTAATCCATGTTTATTGGGATATGGAGTCAAATATACATCAAGTTTGGCATAAAAATTTCCTTTTACAACACTTCACACAATATAAAATTAACAAGAAGCACCACACAAGACAATAAACTAAGCAAAATCACACTTGTGATTAATGAGCACTTATGGAACACACACACATAAACTAAATTAAATAACTCAAGAACTAAATGACCTGAAGTGAACACTTCCTCTTGGTTCAAAGGAGAAGTTTTAAACCTATATTCTTTCATGACATAGAGGAATTAATGAGGCATGTGGCCTTTTGACCCTTGGCATTGATGCCTCCATTTTCTTCATAGTGTTTGCCAACTTTATTGGCATGATGTTTTAGGAATTAAAATCAACTCCAATCTAGTCAGTTATGGAAATGAAATCTTGTTGCATATAAAAAACATCAATTTTCTCATATGTCTCTTCAACTATGACCTCTAATGTTGGTTCAATAAGGCATACCTTTTTATTTTCTATGATGCTCTCAATGAGGTTGGGTTTCTTCTTAATTACAAGTTATTCAAGTTCATCAAGGAGCTCTACATATTATACCCAATCCTAGTCATTTTCCTCCATGTAAGACTCTTTATTCACCTTGTCATGTATTTGACCCTCAACTTGGAAAATATCTTCAAGATCTTGCAAGAGCTTCATTTGCTACTGCCAATTATCCTTTCTCTCCTGGTCATTTATAACCACTACCTCTTCATTATCTTATTCTTGATGTATGAGATCATCAATTTTATCCTCTTTATGTTCTAAGGCATCTAAGGGTGATTCAAAATTAGATATATGTATTGAGTCATCTCCAATAACTATGTCTTCTTCCTTGGTCTCATGAGACTCTTTTAGGACTAAAACTTATTAAAGAGTGATTTGACCTTCATCCTTGTTAGTACACTCCAATTCATGCTTGAGATGGTCATCCATAAATTCGTGATCAGACATGGAGTCTTATTCAAATACTTATCTCTTTGAGTCTTGGCCACATTCCTAATGGACAGCTACAAAAGAGTCTTAAATATGTTTCTCTTCACTCAAGTCAAAATTATACTTGTGGTCACCAAGGGGAGTTCCTATGGTGATTTCCTCTTCATAATCACTCATGCTATCCTCTTGGTTATCCACATCTTGGATTTACTCTTCTTCACTTGCTTATCTCAAGATGGGCTCTTCCTCAAGAAAGGGTGAGGTGTAAGGTTGATTGATAGGCTCGTGTGAAGGATATGGAATATGAGGTGTAGTGTAAGGTTTATGAATTGGAGATGAAGTGTAAGGGGTAGGAGATGGGTTATGAGTGGATTTAGGAAAGGGGAATGAACTAGTAAGCTCATAGGGAAGTGATTTTTTAGGTTGATTAGAAAGAAAAACACCTACATAAGCAGGAGTTGCATCTTGCCAATAGATTTCTTAAAATTAGTGAATAGTATCATGTTCATTTTTTAGCCCTTTATCCTCCCACATACTCAGCCTATCTATTAAGCATTGAAGGCATTTATTTTCCAAGTCCATTTATTCTTTGGTATCCTATTTAATTTCATCTTCAACCACCTCCCATGCACTCATCCATCTTTGGAAAAAAATTCTTAACCACTCCATGAGATGATTATGAAGCACATCAAACTTATCATCCCATGTTACCATATTGTCTTCACTATCTATCAACTTTGGTATGGATGCCAAAAAGGATTGGACATGAGGTGGGGTTGATGGAGGAGGAGGAGAGTAATAATGGGTATCAAGACCAACCTTGGCTTGTTGCATTTTATCTTACAATAATCCACATCTTCCCTTATAATATCTTTGTGTACAATCCATGGAATCATATAATTACTCATGACAAGACTCATAAGGATCCTCTTGGGGTTGATAGGGATAATAGTATGAATGATAGGCCTCATATTGGGACTAATAGGGAGGCATTTCTTGATAGGTTTATTGGTAGCCTTCCTCATCAGGTTGTCCAAAAACATTATGTCCATATGGAGAGGTAAATGGAGGGCTATAGGGATACCATGGCTCATGAGATTGAGAAACATTTTGATATGAATGTTGAGGAGTAAAATGTGGTTCATAATAAGGCTGATAGGGAGGTTCATGATAGGAATATTCACCACAACTATTCATATCAACCTCATATGTTAGATGAGATGTAAAAATTGATCAAAATATTTAATGAGATATACCTAGGCTACTTACAACCATAAGTTACCATTCAGAGTCACCATTGGTGTTAACTTGTTTCCTTCCAAAAGCTGATTAGAGGAAAGACACAACAATAATCTTTCCACTCTCTTGGACCTTTGTCTCAACATGCATGCTAGAAATTTTTTCACTAAATATTTAACCCTATAAGAGGGTGTTCAAATATATTCTATATTTGGGAAACATGGGAACACTTCTAGGTATGTGGGTGTATCTATAGTGGAAGTGAGCCTCTAGATTTAAGGGATAGCTCCTTGAATGTATCTTGATGTGGTTATCACCTATCTAATACTTGATTGCATGGAAAAGAGTTATATTTTGCATGAAATTAACCTACTCTAAGGGGTGATACACCAATATGTTTTACATATTACCATTATACTTGTTATTTAGAGACAATGCATACAAGCTAACTTCCAAGTCCTAAGAGATTCTAACATGAGTATTTCAATGTGGAGGTGAGATGCATGAAATCTATCCAAGGTAAGTGAATAATACAATAAGTATAGACATTAAGGCTCATTTTATACTTAAAATATAGACCCATACACTTGAAAACACTTCACATGATCTTATATAATAGGAAATATTGCATAAACATGAGAGGATAAGGGAAGAAAGGATATAAGATTATCACTTTGAATCACCATACATCACTTTTCACACTTATACAAATGTTAATAAATTTAGACCAAAATTTAATTAATTTTTCAAAGGAAAACACAACGTCATTCTAGTATGGCTTCACCATACCTAGAGTGGAATTAGATTACAAAGGCCAAAATGGCAGCTACTTATAGAAATTCATAAAGAGGAAAAAAGAAAAAAGTTTAAGAGTCACTAGAACAAATGTCTAGACATGATAACCAATTAAATTTTAGGTGAAACTAAGTGTGAAATGGACCATGAATGCCTCTTAATAAAAATTTCCATATAAATCATGACAAACTCTTCAAAATGGTGCAGAGATTCTTCATCTAGCCTTTGTGAAACTATTTTCATCATGGATCATCTCTCGAGCATTTGAAAATGAACTAGGAGAGTTGAAACATATGTTGTAATAGTCATAGACATTTTATAGGTTATATATCTTATATACATGTGATTTTACCATCTACAATCACTCATTGATTTCCTAGACTTCATTCTTTATATTTGGTAATCACTATTTATCTTTAGTCTTTGATCGAGATTTTATGGCGGCATATGAGTTTCAAGATATTTCTTTGCTACAGAGTCCTTTGATCCTACATAGTCTCCCATGTGTCCTTCCTTTCCATGTTATTCATTCCATTATATAATTTACTCTATCATCATTTGAACATGTATCCCATCTTGTCCATCTGGAGTCTAGTTGATCCCTCCTAGAGTTTCTCCACTTTGACTTTTAATGATGGTCATTGATCATTGATCTAAGATCCTGAGATTATGATAGTTGGCAAAATTTATTTTTTTCTAATCTCCTTGACATATTAACCTTTCTCTCACCATTTGATCTAGATGTATGATTCAATATGAGACATATATCATGATATGGTTGCTTGAATGTGATTTGATCCCAAGATTCATTGACATTTTGACTCTGCTCACACCATCGATCTGATGGGACCCACTGTTTGAACTCAAACGGATATTTTACGTAGATTAAACTTGATGTTTGCATGCCTATATTTGACACCTACATAAACATATTTGACATTTTCATGACCATTTTTGAGATATTTTAATCCCAATGGTTATTTTTCATGACTTAAATTTGATGTCTGCATGATCGTCAATGATGTCTATGAGACCGTCAATGATGTCTGTGAGACCATCACTTTTTGAATGCTAATGATTTTTTCCTACGCTCCTTTTTGAAGTTTTCTTTAATGTCATACTCTACTATATCAACTTTCCTAAAATAATTCAATTCCATTGGAGCTTTTTTTTCAATTAATTTCCTCAAGTTATTTATCTTCGAGACAATTTCTTTTTACGAATGATGGCTTTAGACTATTTACATTGACTAATTTTCTTTAAATAATATATGTCATCAAGATTTATGTTTTAGACATTTTATCATAAATAATATGTCCTTAGCCTTTTGTATCAGATAATTTGTCTGAAAGAAATCAGACTTGGCTCTTTTATTGTAGACAAAATGTCTGAAAGAAACAAACCTTTAGGATCTTTTCATCGAACTATTTTTCCTGGACACTTTTTCCAAACGAATTTTGTCTTTGAGAAAATTGTTGTATAATGATTTCCCTAAAATAAATACTTATTATTTGGACATTTTTCCCAAAATAAATAGGTCTTCAATATTTTTTTATAGATAAAATGTATGACAAGTCCCCAATACTTAGCCAAAAACCCAAAATAATTCTAGACTTGTTCTAGCAACTATCACTTGATATTATGAAGGCTCTGATAAAATTCTAAGGCATGTGTAACTCACCCCATGTTTTGACTACTTGAACACTATGAAAACCTATCACTTTCATATATGACTCTAAAATGATCCCTAAGATATCAAAGGACACAAGGACTAGACTAGATGATGACCAAAACTAGAATGACATATAAAATGACATCAGATGAACTAAAACACACCCTATGACATTATAATCAGCCCCTATATAAGACTCTAGCTATAGGGGGTTGGTATATTTTAACCTGTGGTAAAAATGGTCAACACAACCCATAATGATAGGCACTCATAATGTTGAAGCCTCCACTTCTGGAGTTAAAAACACTGATGTATCTCTTTAGCTGGGATTTTAAAGCGAAATTCAAATGATAGGAATCATATAATTATAAGTTAAAGAAGAGGCAAACATCATTACTCACACTAAAGAGTACCATCCCATGAACCTCTATCCCTCAAACATTCTAGAAACATAATCTATTCCTAATTTTATAGGGATTTATCACTTGATCTTTGACCTAACCAAAACATCATCTCACATTTTATTCTTAGATATACTCAAAAACTCACCTTATAACTAGTCAACCTTGTTTGATTCCATAGGACTAGGACATTTATCTAGTGTTACTCTTTCTCAATCTCAAATCAACTATATTGATTTGGACATGTTCCTGCCTTTGTCAGGAATCACAAGACCATGGCTACTTATTTGACTCACAAAACCTCTTGCATAAATTTGATTTAGCTAAGAGGGGAGATCCAACCTTATTTCTACAAGTATGGATATATAAGAACTAGTGAAAATAGCTATGGTTGATGACAGAGTGACTATCAAAATTATCCCCTTATCCTTCTTACAAAATTTTGGAATATTAGGAACCAATTTTTTGATAATGTGCAATAATATTTGTAGTTATGACAACCTCAAGTCCACGTCTATAAGGACCATTTTACTCCCATTCACTTCAGGCCCCAATAAATTCTTAACTAAGTTCTACATTATAGATAACAACTCCAATTATAATATGGTCTTGGGGTGCCCTTGGATACATCTGATGAAGGCTATTCATTCCACCATGTTCTAACAAATATATTTCTTATATCTAGAAAAAAAAATTGTAGCTCAAGTGGATCCTAAACCCTTTGATATGTTATAAGCTACCATGTATAGGCAGCTTGGGTTACACATCAACTATCACCAACCTACCAATGGGGTTATAAAACTCCCATAATTTATCAATGTTACTGAATCTTCAAAGCCTAACATGGCCATCCTAAATAAAGGTGAGGAATTACCCCAATCCCGAATAAAAGGTAAATCAGATGAGAAAGACATAACAATGATAAAAAAGATCCCTAACTTAGAACCAATCACTCATGAGATGGATTATACCCTATCTACCTTAGAAATTATTAGTCTCTTAGAGAAAGATACTCCCTTAGTTCTTCCATTTAACCCATGAGGGGTGAAAACCTATAGATTCTCTATATCTCAAAGCCAAGAACCCCATGAGGGGTTGGCTTACCTGCATGACCTTTATATGGTGGAGGTATCTAGAGACAAGGAAGCCTCCCCTCATAACAACCATCCTAACAACTCTCAACACAGCTGCCAAACATTTAACCACATAAAGGAAAGTTGTGGTCTAAATTCTACCCTTGTCACTTCTAAACCACTTCAAAGTATGTTGTCTAATCATGTTATGATGTGACTATACTAATTTATTATAATTCCTAATCTGTTAGGACTAATCACTCTATAAATTTCTATCATCTTACATCAACTCATGTTCAATTACATTTATATTCACATTTTAAGTCCACTGATAGTTAATTAAACCACTTCCCTTCCCCCAATTACTGTAGTACCTAAAAAAATAGTCATATTATAATAGTGGGAAGCATATAAATCAACATTGAAACTCATGGTTACCCCTATATTCCCAAAGAGGGGACCCTTTTTCCCATCATATAGGAAAAAGACCCCAAAAAATCACCCATTAAATTCCTACAAGATTTCCCATACATAATTATAGGTTAAACATTGTCACCTATTTCCTATCTACAGTATTACAAGTTACACAACTACACCCCTATGCCTCATCCATGAAGACAAGGCTCTAATTATGCTATCATAATCTCCACAACTAAATGAGATCCCAGCTATGTTAGTATTCTTCCAACCTCAAAGAAAAGGCCAAGTAAGCAATCTTTCACATTTATAGAGGTACTCACCTACCTTGACCCAGAGATTAAAATATGTCCTTTTGAGTTTTAGAGGTTCTTTCCATCCTTCATTCACAACACAATGCTAAACTCTCCACACCTTTACAAACCCTTCCACTTGTCTCACATAGCACTCATTATTTTCTTGAGCCTCGACACTAAAGATAGGAGAGATTACATAGCATATTTGATGTCCACATAGTTGAAATATCATAAGACCAAGATAATTTACCTAACAACTACCCCACTTATACACATGATCAGTGGACTTTACACTATGATGGGTCCAAGTACCAACTAGGCATTGGGGTAGGAGTCATTATCATTTCCCCTAAGGGATGAGTTATGCCTTTTGGGTTTAAACTAGACTTTGATTGTACAAAAAACAAAGCTAAGGCATTATTGCTTGGTATACTCATTTTAAAGTTCCTAAGTGTCCAAAATTTGAGAATCTAGGGAGATTCATAGCTAGTGGAATATCAAGTATCTGAAGTCTATGAGACCAAATATAAACACCTATGTTTATAATAAACCACTATCCATGAGTTTTCCAAGGATTTTAATTTCATTTCCATCGAAGTAATCATTGGAGAAAGAAACTAACTTGCCAACTCTATGGCTGACTTGTCATCACATTGTATACTCTCAATCAAGATGGATCCTATCATAATTAAGAATCTTAACAACCAAATAGTCACCTATGTTATATGAGATGAATACCCCCATGTCTTTGACTTAGATGATAATGATGAGGCCATCTTTGAATTCCTACAAGTTTATGATGTTCTCCCCTCATTCCATCATAAAAAGGGTTTATTATTGGCATATTATCTTAATTCAGCCTTCAAGTATAAGTTTGATGAGTCCTACTACCATGTGGAGGAATACCTCTCCTTATATGATTAACACGATGTCTTTTACACTGAGGGTGAAGACCCTAACCTTCTTCCAGCTCCTAATGTATTAGAGGAGGGAAACATGTCCCTCATTGAGGAAACTATTGATATTAATATTAGAATAAAGGAGAGCCCTATAATCCTCAAGTTAAGATATTTACTCTCTAAACAAGAAGTAGAATACCACAAGAAACTCCTCATAGATCTTTCCAAATACTTCACTTTCTCATACACTAACATGATAAGCATCAATCCTGTTGTAATTACCCACAATCTAGTTATGACACTTGATGCAAAACCCATCAAATAAAAACTCATCCCTATCAAACCCAAGATCAAATTGATGGTAAAGTAAGAAGTCATCAATCTCTTAAAGGTCAGATTCATTAAACCCATTCATTACTCTAAATGGATGTCCAATATCATACCCATTCTCAAATATAATGGTAAGATTAGAATAAGCATATCCAAAGGATGACTTCTCCCTCCCATATATTGATGCTATTGTTAAAACTGCCGTAAGGTATGAGCTGATATCACTCATGGATGGATTTTCAAGATATAAGTAGGTTTGCATGTATAATGAAGACAAAAATAAGACTTTGTTCACAATACATTGGGGAAACATTTGCTATGTTGTAATGCCCTTCAGCCTAAAACATGTAAGGGAAACATATTAAAGGGATATGAACCACATCTTCCACATCCTTAGCCATAAAATAGTGGTCTATGTAGATGAATTTATTGGAAATTCAAGATGATGTGAAGACCATTTAGGAATGTTGTGCATCATCCTCACATGGTTGATCAAATATGGATTCACCCTCAATCCATAAAAATGCATGTTTAGAGTCACTAGTGGAAAACTCATGGGGCATATCATTTCCCAATGTGGGATTAATATTGACCCTGATAAGATCTAATAAATCTTGGAAATTAACCCTCCCATAGATGAATTCATCATCAAGACATTTTTAGGAAAGATGGGAGTTATCCAAAGATTCATCCTTAACCTTGCCTATGTCATTCATCCCTTTAACAACCTACTCAAAAATACAAGTGATCTAACTTGGACAAGTGATTGTCAAGAGGAATTTGAGATAGTTAAACACTGTCTCATGTCTTCTCCTACATTTATGAAATCTAATCTAGATAAGCCTTTGATATTTTATATAAGAGTGATTGAGGTATTGCTCACATGTATGTTGGCTCAAGAAGAAGACACCAATAAGGAACACATGATTTATTTCATTAGCCTAACACTTGTAGATTATGATACATTATATACTTAGGCAAAAAATGAATCCCTTTGAAACTTCCTAACCCATCCAACTCTCTCTTAAAATGTTGGAAGCTTTATTATACTTTTAAGTGAGTTTGAATTGACTTATATCGACCAAAATTTTGTTAAAATATAGGTCAATGTTAATTGATTAGTTTATTCCACTTTAGAGGTTAACAACCTTATAAATATTGATTTTATTGATGAAGTGATATGTTATATATAAAAACCTACCATTATTTCCTCTCCTTGGTGCATGGACACCATTAATTACCGAGTTGACTACAGGCACCCCGAAGGAACCAATTCATAATAGAGGATATGTATTCATGTTATAAAATCTAAGTACATTATCTTAGACATGGTCCTTTATTTCAAGGCATTAAAAAGCATGTTGCTCTTATGTGTTGACCAAAAGGAGTAAAAAATTGTCCTCTTTTATTGTCATAGTGGCGTGTGTGGTGGCCATTTTGGTGGTCAAGTGACCATTCAAAAAATCCATAGGATGGGGTATTTATGGCCCATTCTATAACATGATTTTATTGAATATGTACATATATTTGATAAGTGCCAACATTTTTCACATAAGATAGATATTCCCACAAGGGCATTGCAACCCATCATGACTCCATGGCCCTTTTCTACTTGGGGCCTAGATTTAATAGGTAAACTTTCCCCTGCTTCCTCAGATGGTCATCATTTCATCATCATAATGACTAAATACCTCACCAAATGGTAATAATTGATTCCCCTAACAATGGTGACTATATCACTCATTAAAAAATTTATCTTGAACCAGATCTTTTATTAATTTGGGGTCCTAGATGTCATCATTAGTGATAATGGGTCCCCTTTCAAGAATCTTGAAGTTCATGAACTATGCAATAAATTAAACGTATCCCAAAACTTTTATTTTGTATACTATCCAAAAGTTAATGTCCAAGATAAAGCTCCAACAAAAACCTGAAGTCAATCCTAGTCAAAACTATTAGAGACTCTAAATGGGTTTGGCATCTGTAGCTCTATCAAACACTTTGGGCCTACACAACAACTTTAAAATGCACATGGGGGAAACACCATATTCACTAGTTTTTGGATATGAGGCTATTCAACCCTTGAAATTTTAAATACCTATCCTTCACACCTCCCTTCAAGGCCTCCTTGATGAAAAATAATATAGAGAGGGGTGCCTAGCCATGTTAGAGCTCTTAAATGAGCATCAAATCACTATTGCCAAAAATCACATAACTTATAATGACTACATGTGTAGGTAATACATCAAAATTATCCATGAGATCCCAATATATATTGGAGACCTCATTCTTAGAATCAATAGTCAAATTGACAAAAATAAAGGAGAGGGTCAAAAATTTAGACCCAACTAATTGGGACCCTACTTAGTAATAGAATATTTCAACAATGGAGCCTGTCGGTTATGCACTTTATAGAGTGAAGAGTTTGGTGTGCCTATGAAATATTTGATCTAAAATGTTATTACATATAATCCTCATACATAACCCCATTTTCACCTACATTTTATTCTCATACATTACATATCCACCAATATAGTATAGGTATTATCCCATGATTATTTAGTTGGTTAGTTTACACAATACATAAACTTTCAAGATGAAGCACATCACATTTACCTCATTATCACATTTCCTTATTACCCTATATTAGGAATTCTCAAAATGATCATGTCACATTGGTTTTGTCTTAGTTCTTATGAGAAAATTACACCTCTTTCCTTACATCTTATTATATAAACTTATAATAATGCTTGCCTACAGTGGAGTCTAGAAACTTGTCTATGATAAAATCCACCTTTTACAATAACTTTGAAAAGAAAAACATTAGCATGCATGAAATAAAATATATTCATCCATCCATATTGGTCCTTGATGGTGAGCCCTTGCATCTTACTAGTTACATGGGGATAATATTTGGGGGATGAAGGCCTTAGAAATATAAAAAAGTGGGTATTTCTATGAAAATCAAAAGCTTATACAAATACAAAATTCAAAGTCATACGTCTCTCACCCTTTTTTGAACTTTGGTGTTTATCCCTCACATATTAATAGTTGTGTAGGGTTGGGATTAGGGATAACTTCCCTTACTTGCCTATATCTAGCCTTCATTGATGAGCCCATGTGTCTTCCTAGTCACATGAGACTAAGTATAGGGTGTTGAAAAAATAAGTAAAAGATAAATGTAAAAGTAATGTTAAGTCAAAAAGAGTGTCTAAAAAAATAGACTAAAATAAAATAAAATATATTCTTACATTTGAAGAAGGTAACCTTTTACCATTTACTAGTTTTTTTAGGGCAAGTTCTCTCTAGATGAAGCCAATAAAGTCAATATTTTATAAGTTTAACAAGAAGTACATATTCCCCTTTTCTCATAAGGATTAGGTCATCTTCCTTCTTCCTATGAAATTTTGATTTATGATTTGTCTCACATTTATTTTATTTCCCCTTTTCATCATTTGCTATAAATTGAAAGTCATATATTGTGTGAATAAATCAATTAATTAATCACTTGCAAAAGTGTTAGCATGGTTATAGTTACCTATGTACATCCATCACATTAAATCACCTAGATACATTCTACTTCCACAGATACATGAGCATTTTATCATAGAAACATATCAAAAACAAAGAGATACACATATGCATACATCATAACATATCTAGTCCTCTAGAGTGCATAATGAAAATAAAGAATCACATCACATAATGATCAATGGACATACCCAAAACATCTATATATCATAATAGCTATCAAGTTTATATAGTAACATTATTCGATACAAGCACCTCCATAGAAGGCTAATATGCCTCAAGTCATTTTAAAAAGAATCAAAATCTACAAAGGTATATCAAAAACATTGACAATAAGACTCAAACAATGTCCTCTTTTGAGACAAAGCTAAGGTGGAAGAATTTCTAGGGTTCAGGCTCCAATGATGTATCTTACTCATGCCTACCTTTGATGTTACCACTATGTCTATAAGTTAGTCTTTGGGAGGATGGTCCCTACCTGCACCTCCCTCTGACATCATCATTAATGACTAGAGGCTCTTCCACCTCCTCCTCCCAACATGGTGTCTACTAGGGTCTCTATTTTCTTTGTTGTAGCTAATAAAGTGTCATTCTCTATATTCAATGTTGTCTTCATCATCGAATCATGGTACTTTAGGGAAAAAAACATATGTAAGATGTCTAATCCATATAATAATCCCATGATCTACCAATAATTTATCCCATGTTAGACTAGTGTTCAATTAAAATAGATTTATCAAGGTATCCTTGATCAACCTCATTTATGTGCCCATAATATCTGCAATCATAGGGTACACAAGATAGATTAGATTTATATGGTATGATAAAATATAATAGATATAAAAATATCCAAATAACTAAAATAAATCAAATACAATTTGTAATAAACAATGAACAAAATTAACAATGTATTTGGATCTCCCTCCTACCACTTGAGATAAGAATGATCATCTACAACCTCCTCCTCATCTATGTCTAGGTCCTCTTCTAGCTCAGTGTGGGATATGGCCTCACCTTTTCCATATCCTATATATTATTGCTACTATTTTTCATGGCCATATGTTGGTAGTGGGGGAGGTGGTGTTGGTGGTGGTCCCATCTACTATTGGCCAAATCCACATTATTCTCTTCCTCATCTAACTACCTATCAGGATGGTCAGGTGAGGGGCACTCCTCATAAAATTTAGTGTCATACCATTCACCCCATCCTTGCATATCTCACCTCATGGTTCCCATATACACAACTCCAAGGATGAGGAGGTTGCTTGTGTAGGTTATACTGAACTACTAAGGCACTCGATCCATGGAGTGTGCCTCAACCTATAGTAACCTATCTTGAACCTAGGTGGCCCTAGTGGCTACTATAAGATAGACTGCCTCATTGGCCCATTTCCAAACCATGTCATAATAAGTTAGGGAGATAAAATTTACCACTATCAAATACCCTACATTTTAGGTCAAATCATGAAAGGGTGCCACATCTGCCCATCTAATAGCCTTAATGTCCCCTGGGGCCCCAATCGACACCCCCCTCTGGTAAAGAATATTCTTCTCATAGAACCAACCCATAATAATAATTAGGTGGATAATAGAAAGGGATCCCAAGTGAGCCACTCAGTATTAATATCTATAAGCCTACACCAACATCTCCTATCTTAAACCATAGAGAACCCTTCTCTTATATATGTCACATAATTGATGACCAATTATAAAAGAACCTATCAATTCCCTTATCCCCCACTAACTAGGAGGTAAGGATGTTGATGATGGCCATCCTCAGATTGGGGATTTCCAATCTCTTATTCTAAAAAAGCCTCACTTTACACTTCACACCCACATCAAGTACGCTAGAGAATCCAAAATGATCTACCTAGCTACTAGCTTCATGATGACTATCAACATCATAGATAGACACTAATTGATAGGTCATAGGAAGATTGGTGATCCTATAAATGTCCACAAGAGTGATCATCTAGTCTCTCAAGGCTTGAGGGAACATGAAATTGTTCTAGGTAGGGTCCTAATAAGTGAATAAGTCACATAATAACTGGTTAGAAGATGTGTTGATCCCCACTTATACAATATGAAATATCCATGCTTGGTCGAATAGGGCCAACCCATCATTTACCAAAATTGATAGGAATCTAGGGATCCACTCATCCTCCAATTATCTACTCCATTGAATTTAAACCCCCTATAACAAGCCAAGAAATCCTACATCAGTCAAATAACTAAACTTCATAGTTCAGATAAGTCAAAAACATCCACATTCACCCAAAGTGCAAAATCACCCTTGTTTATAGGTGGTGGTTTCCAAAATGACATTTGATGGTTAGGAAACCATCATGAGGTGGTAGTGTAACCACCCCAAGATGACTATATCGTAACCATCCCATGATGGTTATGACACTATTGTGACAATTATGAATCTACTACCCTACAAATGGTGGTGGTTCCATAACCCAAGTGGTAGTTTTGTCAACTTCCCAAACTCCCCAAAAATCTCCCAAAACCCACTCAAATCTACTAAAGACCTAAAAAATTCCAAAAAAAATTAATCTACCCTCCAATAATGGCCACATAATATTTTTAAAAAATGAATTTCAACTAAGTTTTGATTTAAATTTCAAATTTGGGGTAAAAATGAAAAAGTTAGCAAAAACCAACCTGATTGTGTCCATATGTGCCTCCCATTGGTATGTTCATCAGCATGTCATCACCCTCATTTTGATGACTACTTCTACACTCAAAGCAATCATTGGTAATCTAGAGCTCAAAAATATCTCTCAAGGCAAATGACACAAATGAACTATTTTTGACAAGTTTTTGAATATATTGGGCCCAAAGCTAGCCATTTTGATTCAAAAATTTTCCATTTTTGAGATGGATTTTTATTTTATGTTGTTTCTCACATGTAAAATTTATCTTTCCTATATCCCGTAATTAGTATTTTATCACTAACATTTTAACAAGTTTCTTTGCTCTGTTGTAGCAAGTTTTATAATTTTATAGGTATACATGGATTAGCACCAGGTTCATTCCCCTAATGAGATGGTCCAGGTAGTATGATCTTCACCATGTGTATGGTATGTATTTCTTTCCATCTTTCTAATACATATCATGTTTTTTTTTCTTTAAAATTGCACTTGAATCTCATCTTCTATCTGCAGGTTGCACTGAGTCTCGATAGGTTTTGCTACTCCATTTGGGTAAGGTAAGTATTTATACATCTCATTTCCTTTTCACACATATTAGTCAAGAATAAACCTTTTAAATTCATGAATAGGCATCTTCCCATGGTTTCAATATGTATGCACTCAAAATTCACATGTTGCAACACTTCCAACACAAATCCAATGATAATACAATGACCTCTTATTTTGTACCTGCAAGGAACTCTCTAGACCTATCCCTTCACTAATTTTTCATATTCTTATTTTTATACCCTTTAGTCCCTTTGATTCTAAACTTCCTATCTATTTTCACTTTATTTCAAAAACTATCCATAGGTGACAGAACTACCACCCTAGGTGTTAAAACTGCCCTCCTTTATTACACAATTGCCCCTTAGTTTGCATAATTGCCCCAACCATTTTAAAATTTAAGTGGAATTTTTGATGTTAAAGGGTGGTCTTGAATTAAATATTATATGGTCTCATAATATTAAACAGTGGTTTTTTTCAAATTAAGTGATGATTATTCAACTGCCCTGCATAAAGTAATGGTTCTGTCACAGTTGAAATGCTTTTAAAAATTGGCTCTCATCACACCAATTTTCATAGGTTTTGTATGACTAGCCTCACATTTATTATTTTTATAACCTTATTTTCACCACCAATCAGGTCTATCTCATGCCCTCTTCTATTTTTAGTCTTCTTTAGTTCCTCTCAAGTTGAACTCATAGTCACACTTAGTTGAACTCCTCCATGCAAGCTCCTATATCTATCTACAAAAAGGTCAATTTTGACTTGATTT
This sequence comes from Torreya grandis, assembly GCA_037957365.1. Lineage (NCBI taxonomy): Eukaryota > Viridiplantae > Streptophyta > Pinopsida > Cupressales > Taxaceae > Torreya > Torreya grandis. The sequence goes on along the minus strand of JARHVA010000181.1, from coordinate 2,841,388 downwards.
CATATCTAAAATTTTCCACTAGAAATTTTTATTAATAATATTTTTTATCCATATCCCTTATAATATTTCAAAGATATTTAGTCTCTATTGTTTTTTAGTTGACTACATAGTTACAAGTGAAGAAGTATTCTTGGTGAAAGCAATTCAAAATTTACAAGCCAATATGTTAGCTAGCCTCAGTTTAGTTACTCTCCATTTATGGATTGTGTCTCACCCTTTTCCCATATTTTTATATATTTTATACATCTTCCAGCTAGAGAGTTTCCATAATTTATACAAGAGCATATGATGTTAGCATACCGAGGATTTTCCTATCAACACACTACATGCATTTCAATTGATTTATTCAAGAATTAGGTTGGAGTTCTTTTGATTTATTATATTTATTTTTATTAATTAGAGTATATTTATTTCATATATATTTTTTTTATATATTAGCTTTATATATTAAAAAAATAATCAAATTTGATAGTGAAATAGATTTGTTACTTTCCATTTGTATTTACTACAAAAACATAACTAGTTTTGATTTGTGATTGCTTTTTAATAGATTAGTTTCCTTTCAAATAAGCAATACATTTCACCAATAATATTTAAAATTATATTAAAAAATATCCAAGTCATTTCCATCCAATACAAATTTTCTTTTATTCAAGATCTAAAAAAGACCCTTGCAATCTAGACAATCACCTAGACAAACACATAAACATAGACAACCCTAAGTACATACATAAGAGTAGTAGATTGATGATTTTTTTTTTTTTGAAAATTTAAAATAAATATCATTTTCATATCTTAAAAATATAAAATAAACTTTCATCTCTTGTTTGCATTCTAGCAAATCATTCATAAAAACATGTTCTTAACAAACTAGGGAAGTTGAAAAGCTAGTCTAATTTGTTTGTTGAAAAGAAAATTTATGGAAAGTGTTTTGTTACTAATATTTTAGATGAGATTTATTGTTATATGAGATTTATTTTTAATTTTTTACATACATAGGTTAAATTTATATATCTATTTCATAACATACAAAATAACCAAAGCAAGCAAAAATATTTCATCTAGTTTACATACAGGTAAAACTAGTAAAAATAAGCATCTTGCATGATAGCATAGATTTATTACCCTCTTATTTTCATGAATATCAAACATTGAAAAAGGATTAAAAATATATTTTTAATCTAATTTTATTTTATCTTTAATATTATTTTACTTTCATCACTTTATTTTTGGTAACCAAGCATTCATTTCTGAAAAACCAAAAAAATCCAAAAATAGTGTCAAAAGCCTTGCTAACACATTCAAGCCATACCAAAAGCCTTGAGAATATGTTAAATAATCCACATCCCACATAATATTTTTCCATCCACACAAGAACCATACATCAAGCCTTGATTCAACATTCCATCAAGCACACTTTAAAAGCCATTATTTGAACAAGCTCATATACTTTTCCTTGAATTTTACCTAGTATTATTTGGATGACCTGTACCAAAACATCAGGTATTATACAACATGGTTTATTTCCCATATTTATATTACCTAGTCCCACCATCGTCAAACATTCTAACATTAGCATTAAGTTGAGATGTGAGGTCTTTTGATCCACTCTTATTCCCCACCTCATCATAGAGTCTTTAGTTGCTTTAGAAGATAAAGAATGTATCCCTGATCCACCTATCAATGTCCTTAAAAATAATAGGAGTTTCCAACACAACATCATCTAGGCCTAGTATATCATCCACACCTCTTTATTCTCCTCAACTCTACCCACATCTTATATCATGCACATTTAGTGTATGACATTGACTAGGCAAAGTCAACCCAATAGATTAGACCTTTTCCCATGGGTCATCCAACCTGATCTCCCTCATTTCCCCAAACCTAAAATTGACCAAGAAATCCACATTATCATGATATCAAATATTGAATGACCTTGGATTTTTTTTCCATATAGTTTGATGCTCTTAACGAGCATTGAGATGCTATTGAGGTCTTTTATTTCCATCACTAGAACCCATTGCCACCACCTATCCCAAATCATGTTCCACCAAACAATCAACCAAATCTTTATCCCATACATTACATCAATTACTAACTAGGCCTTGGGAATTTGAGTGCATAGGTTAGCATGTGCTAATTTATGTGCATACAGGCACTTTCACTTGCACTATGTGTGTTAATTGAAGCAATGACAGAATGGGTAAAACTTTTGTTATATTTTGGTAGAGTAAGTTTACAAAAAAATATTGATAAAATTATAAGGTTACCCCTATATTTATAACTTTTCTATAATTATTTCAACCTTTTGATGATAATCTAGATGTGTGGTTGAGGTTTAATCTAATTTTGATGATAAATACAATTAACAGTTGGGATAGAATTTTCATTAATTGAGCATAGGTTGTATTTCTAATATTTATTCACATTTATGTTAACAATTCCAATTTTTAACAAGTTGGCCTATGATGTCATGATGAGGATATTTTTTGAATTTTCATAATTAAGAGTTTATCCAATTTCCATGGTTTTTTTAATCTATCCATTTGATTTAATTTGACTAGCTAATTAATCTTGATTAGCTATTGTACGCTTTATGCAATATTGACATTTGAGTAATTGTTCAACATAATTAGTTTAGAATGTCACTTTTAAAGCACTAAATTGAATTAAGATGAATTATATGAAGGTGATTAATGTATATGGTGCATTACCCCAATTAGAGATGCCCTAGTGTGTTTCATAATATGTGCATTAAGTGCCTAGATGAATTTGAGTTTTTTAGTGATTCATTACCTGATTTGCACATTATTGTATAAAATCATTATAATTTGAAAATTTGACACAAGAGTGATGAAATTGGAGTGAATTTAGTAATGATTATGTTTATGTATTAGTTGACATATTTTAAAATATGAAAATTATAATACCTTGCAAAAAATCATCTCAACTCTGGAAATAACTCAACTATATTTCAACACGTCTAGATCCACATTAGAATCCCATAAAATATATTTTCTAATAGAGACACAAGGTTTTTGAGAAATTTATATAATTTTTTTTGGTATATTCTAGACACAAATTTGAACAACTCTATTTCATTTCATTCACAAATTGATAGATGGATAAAAGTCATAAACAAGATGATAATGCATCTTCTTAGATTGTATAATTTAAAAAATAAATGCACTTGGGATGAAATCCCAATTTTAATTTAGCACAAATGTAATAAATATTTACAAAAATATATCTTACATAACCATTTTTAGGTATGCTTGGATTTCAAACCCATAACACCCATTGACGTAGCATAACATGATTCACATCAATAATAGCAACTCTTTCATCTCAAAGGGAAGTTTAATTTTTTTTCAATTCATTGAGCACATTTAGAAACAAGTTTAGACTATTTTTTAGAAATCTATTTCTAGGTACAACTAGCACCATGATAAGCATTGGATACCACACACATTTTAGGTTGGTGATAGATTCTAGCTACGCCTACAGAGGGAAAGATTGATAGCACCTTTACACAAGCTTCATCCACTTTATCATGAGCCCTACACCATCACCAGGTAATCAGGAGAGAATGATTTCAGTTTAAAATTCATTCTTAATTTACTTTGCATCTAGTCTTCAAGCATAACTCTTTCACCATTAATTTCCAATTATATTGGATACCTCATACATAAAAAAGACTTCTAAGAAAATAAAGATCAGTCTAAAATGTAGCATCCCAATATGATTGGATTAAGTCATTGATTTCATGGTCAAATAGACACATCAACAAGAGTTCCATCTGTTCTATATTTTCAAAGTATTTTAAGTGGATTCCTATGGAAAAAAATTTATGAACGTGCATGTTGACAAATTGTTTCCACATATTTTACAAAAATTTCATGTAATGGGCACCATTTATATTCAATTAGGGTGACTCATCCAAGATGATCTATGGCACAATATCATACCAATATTCTTATGTGTTTCTCATTTTTATTTCACTAACATTAATAGTTTCTACATCAATTTCAACCCACACATGTTGATGTGAAATATCTGACTCTTCTCCAATGTTATCATACAATGCATGAAGTGTCTAACAAGGTTAATTTTGTCACCATAATCATTAGTTATGATGTGGTTGTTACTATTATTTTTAATTCTTAAACCAACACTTCATCTCCCTTTTTTTAATATAAATGTACACTTTTATTCTTTGTAGATAGACAAGAAGATAATAACAAAGTTAGGGAATACATAAATACCACACATCAAATCTCTTAGATATTGTATAGAACTTAACATAATGTTATAATATGTCTACATTGTTTTTTCAATTATCTTCTCTTTTTTCCTTATTCATTTGTGTTATGCATGTCTAAACTTTAATAATCCATAAAATCCCTTCTACGCATAACCCTCTTGAATCTATTTAATTAGTGTTGATAAATTTTTGACCCCAAGTCAAAATTAATCAACCCCTATAGGTTGAAATTTTTCATAGGGTTACTCAATCTTGTATCTATTTTTTTAGGATATTTTTATGGTCTTAAATGGCCTTCATGTGGTCACTTTTGTCATTTTCTAGCTTCATCCAAGGTTTGGTCTCATGTGTACTTGTATAGTCCTAGGGGTTAGTTATAAGGTCTTGGTGTTGTCAAGTGTGGTCAAAGGTTTGACATCGTATTGAGTCATTATAAAATGTTATTTAATGTGTATTGAAATATATATTATCATGTATTAACCTTTTACTTTGTTGATATGCACCACAAAGTCATTTTGGTCACCTTTTTGGCTAATTTTGAGGAGTTTTACATATCATTCCAAAGGAAAAACATTTAAATAATCCTCCTAACATACCTACTGTCAGATAATGGTCACATAAAAAACTTGTAGTTCAACACCTAAAATGAGAAGAATACTCCTTTACAAGCACTTTTGGGCACTTGTACGGCCTTAGGAGATCAACTTGTAGGTGAAAATAGTTTTATATAGTGTATTGGACTTCAAAAGGTTAGTTTTAGGATTTTTATCAAGTTTCAAGTCCAAAAGATACATTAAACACTCTTTCTCCTCCATTGCTACCTTCACAAGTTCAAAAAGGCAAAAAATAAATGCATTTTATGGCCATGAGAGAGAAATTTGGAAGCTAAAACTTTGTCAATATTTATGTTTCCTAATTATATTAAATTTAGTGGTACTTTTCAATATATTCATGTCCCTTACTTTATGAATAATCACTAAGAGTGCCATCAAGTCACTATGCCTTGTCTATTCAAGCAGGGTCTAATTTTGCTCATGTTTCTTCATGCAAGAACTCAATGGATGAGAATGGTTTTATTTAGTGTTTTTAGAGGATAAAATGACACTTTTAATATTATTTTCATCAATAATTTCAACATTGGTTTGTGTCTTCAATAAGGATAAATGTGTCTCAAGTGTGTGAGCATATCACCCTACTGTAAGTGTGTTTGGTTGATTTGAAGTGTTTCCACTTTAAGATAATTTTCAAGTGTCTCAATTTAATGAAGGATATTTCACCTTAATAATATTCATGTGCTCCCATTTTTTATGTGATCATTTTATATAGTCTCCAAGTGTCTTGGTCGTTGAAATCATGGTTTGTGTTCATAAGCAACCTTCTCTAGGTTTGAGTACCAATGTTTGGCCTAAATGGACATGAGAATTTAGTTTTATTAATGATATATCACCTTGAAAACTATAGGTATAAGAAATTGAGAGTGAAATTCCAAATTTTTACTCTCAAACAAAGGTTATAAAGTGTCTCAGTCACTCACAGGACTACAGACCTATGAGTGAGCATTCATGGGTCTAAGTTCATGTTGAAGACATTTTATCCATGTATAAGTGTGGTAAAGACTTATAAACACCATGTGACCTTAATATACTTCACTTCCATCACCAAAATCATGACTTAAGAGACCCTAATATCTATGCATAAACTTTGCAAACAAGATGATTGTATACATAGTCCATACATACCAATGAGAGACCTAAGATTTTATAACGTTTAGCTAAGATATACAAGATATTTAGAGATTCTATATAGTTTTACAAAATTTTAAAAAATAATAAAAGTTCCACAAGGCTTAAAAAGTGGCTTACTAGCCTATGAAAGCAAAATAAAGACCTACAGGCAAACCTATAGGTCCTTATTTTGGATTAAAACCAATTATCTTGCCAAGAGGAGTTGGTTAGAAACATATATATATATATATATATATATATATATATATATATATATATATATATATATATATATATATATATATATAATGAGAGAAAACATAGACCCATCAAAATATATAAACTATTTGAGAGCCATAAGGGGTTGAAGTGACTAAGGTAAAAACACTAAAAGAATCTATAGGCCAATACTCATGCATAAGTCTGAGTTTTAAGATAAGAAGGAAGGTTTGAAGATGCTATGAAAGAGCCAATGGACTTTTTGAGATAGATAAAATTCACATACAATGAGATTTTATTTCTCCAAATTTCCATTATGGAGGGAGAAGGTCAATTTCCAAGGTTCATGCTCACACCTATCTCCAACAGTTAGCTACATCTATAATTTGAGAAGGTAGTCTTAAATAGTTTTGTGCTTGGGCAAGATGAAATGTTTTAGACAAATTTATGAGGATTTATACATTATAAAATATTATACAATTCTTTATATGTCAAAATGTGTGTAATTGAATACCTAAAACCCCTAAATGTAGTCAAACCATTCTAATGAGCACCTATAGGTTGTTAGGAACACTAGGCTAGTCTCAAGCCTAAAGAGAGGGCAGAGCACATAAAAAATAATAATTAGAGTATATATTAGATGATAAAAAAATTATAATGTTAAGGAACTCAATTGGATTAAATAAATTATTAAATAAAGGTTACCAAACCAAATTCATCCAAACCTTGTCTACACAACCTAACTCATACATAGGCCTGTGTGCCTTGCTAAAGGAAGGTTGCTTGTTTAAAATGAATATGGGAGGTTTGAATTAATAATAAATTTATGAATATTATTATATTATGCTTATAAAACCTCCATATGACTCTTATAACCATCAAAATTGAGGTTAATAAAGACAACCCATATTTATGCCTGTACAACCTAACTCATACATAGGTAGGCCTATATGGACAGTCATGGAAAGGGTGACTTTTTTGGATTAAATTTGAAGTCTAAGGACTTTTAAAGGATCATTAATATATTAAATATCTCAAATATCATCCAAAAATATGGTAATATAATAAAAATGGCACTTTAGTCTTTAAGACCATCTCAAGCTCCTCTAATGGGTGACTACAACTCCAAACTAGTTTTCTCTCACTTGGTATGATCATGACCATGTGCATGAAATAAAATGGTTTTTAGGGATTATAAATATTTCCCCATGACTCAAAATCATGGCATCATTTTTTGTGTTATATCCATCAGTTTCATGAACAAAGGTGAAGACTATCAACCCCTCTCCAATGGCATGTTTGCAGACCAAGAGTCAACCTATTGCACTCAGTACTATATGGATAGGATGAATGGTATATTGATCACCTAGAGATATTTTATGGGGATAATAAACTTTAAATTTTTTCATTGGTTTATGGGTTGACGACCTAGGGTTTATGAATAATCATTAAAAACTTAAGCCACTCTAAACCATCCTAAAATCCTAGTAGAGACATGATGTAGAAGATTGGTCTCCAAATCACATGATATGACCTATTTTGATCCTAAAAACTCCTAAACATTATTATAAAATCCAATTAGGTTCCAACCATGTACTTCATCTATACCTGTAACTATACATATGGTATTAAATACCCTATTTTGTAAGGACTTTTGGTGTTTTTCTAGTTTTTGGATATTTGGACATTTTAAAACTAATGGGAGAGATAATTTCAGATGTATTTCATCTATTAAAGCTTTAAAATCCATATAATACATCTTATAAGTGATAAAAAAAACTTCATTTTCTAAGGTAGTCTTTAATAGGCTCAAAATGGGACTAGGTTTTAAGACCATTTCATGGTTCTCACAATTTCACAAGGTCTCAGGGCCTAGAATTTGTCATGTAATTTTTTGATAGGATATTTAAAGTGAATAAAATGATTTTTTTTTGTTTCACACTTTTGGGAGAGATATGGAGTAGAGAATTAGGGTTCTAGACAAGGATGCCTAATTGAGGCCTAATTAAGGAGAGATAAAGGTAGAAAAAAGTTATTTCCACTCACTCTTAGGACCTAAATCTTTTCATAGATTTTTAAATCCATATTATGTCCTTAAAAATTTCCTTATTTTTTTATTACCATCTTTACACTTCCCTACATAAGGATTTTTACATGATTTTAGGGTTATAAGGAAAAGAGGCCTAATGAGAGATTGAGGAGTAAAATGGAGTCTTGAGAGTTATTCCATGAACCAAAACTGATTTATTTAGGTATAAAAATGTATTTTAATTCTTTCATTGATAGATAATTCCTTTAAAAATATTAACTAAAGTTTTGAACCACTTGGACAAGACTAGGCGTGGGAGATGAAGGGGTTTTAAGACACCTAAGCATACAAATGATTATTGCCACTAAAATGTCAAAAAAAGGGAGTTTATAAATGTATTATAGGTGTAAAATGATATTTATTAAATCATATCATGTTTAATTTATGATTAAAATTTCCATTTGTCACTTCTCATATGCAAAGAAGGGCAATTTTGAGGAGTTGTGCAAGGTGTCAAGTTGAGTTTCTAACTCCTATGCCACTTGGATGATGGAGCATATTTATAGGAGATACATATGTCCTTAGGGACCTATTTAAATATTTTATAACTTTCTCTTGTTTTTTTAACTCTCATGTGGACACTTGTCAATTTCCTTCTTCTCTACCCCTCTCTCTCTTCCTCATTTCTCTATATAAGTTTCCACTTTTGGCCTTGTAATGCATCTACATTTAGTATGGTGAAGCCTTGATAATTTTAATAATAATTTTTCCTTTGAATAAAATATTTAAATTTGGTGTTAATTTCTCAAATGTTTGTTTGAGTGTGTGAATTAGTTCATAGTTGAATGGCAAGTGATTGTTATCTTTCCTTGTGTTCATCTCACTCTTTCATGCTTTGTAAAATTAATCTGACTTCTAGTAGGTCACATAATGGGTAGTTAGTTTTTTTGTGTGTATTTAAGTTTAATAAAGAGTATTAGTGTCTATGATTAGACCTACTATTCATCTACCTTGATAAATACATTGTATCTTACCTTCATGTTGAAACACTTTTGCTAGGAGAACCTTGGGTGTTGAGATCAATTTTACAAATTACTTTTCATAGTGAAATTTCAAGTATACTTGTGGAGTTAATCTTGGTGCATCACCTCTATTATATTAGTGTTAATCTCCTTCTATCCATTTTCCTTCAAAGCAAGTAGATTAGTGGTTAGTTGTAGGTGTGGTGCAAGAGAGCTAGCTCTTCAATATAGAGATTCACCCCTCTAATAGGTTACTCACATCCTTGAGGTGTTTCAATGTTACATAAAATTTAAGGAGGATGGATTATCCCTCCTTAGGGTGAAAATTTTATTGATAACAAGTAGGTTGTCCATTAGGTCTCCTCCTAGGCCCTATATCATTGAAACTTTTTGATACATCTTTATTGTACTATAGCCTTCTTACTATAAATATCTTATTTTATTCTAAATGTCATATATTTCATGTGCTTCATTCCTTTTATTTTTATTGTGTCTGTTATTCTTCTATAATTTACATCTTTGGTTCATGCCTTTAATTTCCACTTTATATTATTCTATCCCCTTGGTTTTTCATTTCTTTTTATGTTGTATTGGTCCTTTCCATTTTAATTGTTTATCCCATTCCAAAAATATGTGTATATTTCCTAATGATGACAACATATATATTGAGACCATCTTTCCTATCATACATTTAGTTTAAGGAATTATTAGGTTAATGGAATATTCAACTTATTTTTATAGTTCTTTTGTACCCCTTGGACTACCTATTTTAAATTTATTCCTAATTGTGCCCTTTCGCTTCAATATTTAGTATTAGTTTTTTTGCTTCCCCTTATTTTTTATCTTTGTGCTTCCTATTTACATTATTTATTTATTTATTCCCTTGGTTTCCTTTTTTGATTTTCCTAAAAAATTAAAATTGATGAAAAAGGGGAATTTGTCAATCAAGGCAATCTTGACAAAACTATAATACTTAAAAACAATAAGGTGCGGGGGGGATAAAATGACCCAACACATTATTGGGGTAGGATGGATTTAGTTGAGTTCACCAAAATTAATGATGGATAAATATAGTTACAAAAATAAATATCCCTTAATATATGAACATGGATAAGACCATACTAAAGCCAACATACATACAATTAGTTATGTCGCAAAGTGGGGTATAGGTTGAAAGTAATAATTATTTGTAAAAGGGGGATTTGGTATATAAATAGAGATATTATACAAGAAACTAACAAACAAATACAACCTATATCTAAGATGTAAAAAAATTTAACTAAAGATATAAAAATGCTATTAGATGATAAATAAAAAGTATCTAAACTAAGGGTTGTAACCAAGTCATATCTAATTAGGGACATGGTGGCATGAAAATATAACATAAGATAAACTAAGATTAGCATGGGTAAAAATTCAAAAACATATTATTCTATTACATGCATAGAATTAAAATTAAATTAAGAGGTTAGAGATAGGGATACTTACTTGGGTTGACTTTTAGGTGCATCAATCTCCTCCTTTGATCAAGTGGCACTTTATGATTGAAGGTGGAGGATCAAAAGATATGGATGAAAACATAAGTATAATGAGTTGGAGACTCCAAATACAAGGTTTACCTCCTTAGTTAAAATTCATTTTCAAGAAATCTAAAGACCTAGTGTGAACATATACCTCCACAAGATTTAGCTCCTATACTCTAATTCCTCTTCTTTTGGTAAAGGCGGGTTTTTCATGCGCAATCAAACTATAATGGTGTGTGCTTCTTATATATATATATATATATATATATATATATATATATATATATATATATATATATATATATATATATATATATAATAGTCCCACATCAGTCATGCCAAGTTAATATAGAAGGGCAAATAATTATGTTAAACGAGACTAGTACACTTATAAATGGACACTAGTGGGATAATTAACTACATTTACCATGGATAATATATTTTTGAATACAAATTATATAACATAACTAACTTGATCCAGATCGAGTTAGTCAAGAGAAATCCTAAAATTAGGCAAAAGAGGCAAAATATGTAGACACTTGTATTTGGTATTAGACTCATGAAAATGTGTAATTTGGAAAACATTTAATAAAATTGATTTATTCTCACATACATGATTTTTTTTCACATTTTTCCATATCCATTCATCCATATATGGGCTTGACCTTCTTGAATTTTCATTACTATTACACAATATTTCCCTAGTCTTTTAACATCGCTCTATGACTATCTCTTGATCTTATATCATTCTTCTTATTTTCTATATAGTTTCACACTAACTTAAATAGTTTTTCCACTATAGAATTGTCTATCTAGGTCGAACCTATCCACATACCCTTTAACAACTATTTTTTAAAATTAAAATTATTCATATGAATCAACCCATACATTTTTCTTATCAATTTGGAGGAAATTACCCAAAGAATCAACTATATAATAATATTAAGCCTAAGGCTTTATCTATCAAACAATCACTTACCTATCACTAGCAATACATTTTTGACATTGAGGGGTACTTCCCTAAATCTCCAATTTTTTGAAACCCCTCATTTGCAAGGTCAAGTCACAGGTTATCAAATATTTAAATCCATAAATATCATTTCACTATATGTTAATATTTCACACACTTAACTAGGTGGGAGAAATAAGTTTGGTTTAACTTCCATATGCATAGCATTAGATATGTATGTAGATCTTAGTCATAGGGGGTGGATAAGATCATCTCTGTAGATACATAAATATATTCATAGGTAATTAATAATGTTAATTCTTGCCATATATTAATACACTTGACTTATACCTATTTGCATGACTCTTATTCACTATTAATATATGTGTGGGCTTGACCCTTTATCCATCATCACTGATACATAATAATTTCCAAGTCAATGATTAAAATACCTTATATCATCTCTTAAATTATTCCGACCTCAAGATAATTGCCCCTAATTTTTTGAGATAGGTCTAAACTATGAAAACATTTTTTCTTCCATTGACCTACCCACCTAGTGCATCCTCATCCCCATGCCATTTAATGACTAGTTTCCAAATTTAGAAACATCCATTTGGGTCTTCTCACATGTTTTTCAAGTTTACTGAAGGAAATTATTCAAAAGGTTGATTATATGAACAAAACAAATTTCATTCATTAAAAAAAATTATTTATATCTAGCATTTATCTTTTACACCATTGTACATTAAGAAAATTTACCCTATTCTTCCTAAATTCAATAACATTCACTAGGAATAGTCTCAAATCAGTTTTGAAGCATTTAAAATCAAGTTAATATCCAATATTTTTAAATATCAAATCCAAATATATAAATGCATACTATAGTCAAGGAGGAAAATTGAAAAATCACTCTAGGTGGGAGAACTACATGTGGCTTGATTCCCTTTTCAAAGTATTTAGATATGTAAGTAGTGGGCAATCATCAAAGGGGTTGATTAGGGTTAGCTCAGCCCATTACACTCTACCTCTCTTTTTTAGTCTTCTAATCTCTCACAAGTATCCCTAGGGTTTCAAAATCAAAGAGAAGGAAAATAATGATTTATGTGTAACAACTATAGAAGTGAAGCATCTCATCCCCTTTAACCAGATACATGCACATTTGATAGAACAGTCACAAATTCATCAAAATCAAAGGGAACATTCTAAAGTCAACCAACATAATTGCCCTATGTTACTATCTATGGAACACATATATGTCCATAATTATTTGTTGGCTTTATTCCTAATCCTGAGCTAGCATAGTGTTATCTTATCTTAATTTATAATGTTAGACATTAGTTAAAGTTAAATAAAAACTATAAAATCTATGTATCTTGTATTTGGTTGTACTTAGTATTTTTAGCATAGTGGCAATTTAAATTTTAATTATTCAATTCTACTTTACATTCATATTTATGCTTAAATGTCATATATTATGATTTAAATAAATATATCAATATTTATACCTATTAAACAACATTTCTTTGTTAAATCAAAAATAGGGTATAACATTTTGGTGAACCTATAATTTTTAAATAATTTATTTTATAATGTTTGTCTAAGGGTTTTAGATTAGTTTCTAATTTATATACAAAAAAATATTTTCTTCTGATTGGTTTTCAATTTCATTTTATTTTTCTTTCTTTTATTTTTTTATAATTATGTTTCAATAGTTGTGAAACCCATAAGAGTTGTCATTCTAGGCAAAGTGGTCATTAGTTTTAATTGAGCTATGAAGTGAGGGGTATTATTTCAATGCTCAAGCCATTATACAACACTATTAGGCTTTAGTTTCTATGTACATCATGGTACATTAAAAACACAAGTTTTTTTATTTTTAGCTATAGGAAGCCTTTCGTTCATTTATATTTATAGAGAGCTATTAAGTGGTTAACCTTGGTAAGTTACTCTCAAAATACCTTAAAAATAAAATAGTGTGGTTAAGGGAAGGTGTAATCCTCCATAGTTAGTGACCTTATGGGCTTTTTTCATTATTTACAATTTGGATCAGTATATTTAATAGCCTACAAATCAAACATTCCTTGCCTATTACACCATTAATACCATTTATAAATTCAAAGTTTCAAACTCAAATCATGGAAATAATGAATGAATTTTACACATATTTTTTGATCTAGATAATGAGGTTCATCATCACATTTTATGTTAATTTTTTAGTTGTTATTTATATTCACTATATAATTTCATTAATCAAGTCCAAATATCATTAAAACACTAAAATGAATATTGTACAATCTCAAGCCTTCATTAGTTCATATTGTTTCAATATCCAATCTAAGTTACTATCTGTCACCACTAGATGCCAAAGGGCATGTAAAACTCATTTAATTCCTCTCTCCCCTAAATCTATAAATTCTCACTTACCATCTGAATCCATCATTCATCCATGACTTATATTAGTTTTTTTGTTCATGTTATCAACACTAGACAAGGTCAGGTCCTTCATCCTCCATGACAAAACAAATGTGGTCAAAATGTTCCTTTTCAGCCCCCTCCACCTTCCATAAGTAAATCCAATAAATATAAGGATTATGATATTTGATAAACTATGAAATACCCATACAAAATTTCTATTTTAGAGTTATTAAAGAGATCAATAATCTAAAAATACATCTTATATGATATGTTGCATAATACGAATCTTCCTAGTACTACATAACCAATGCCATTTCCTTTTATCATGAATACATTCAAGGACATTTAAAATGTCAAAAAAATTGATAAAAAGGACTTACCTCCTAAGCATATCATAGATTAGGATATCATGCTATTCATTCAAGTTTAGGTTCATGAAAATATAGTCAAATGTATGTTGATCAACAATGGTTAAGGGATGAGTATTTTAAAAAAAAAAATTCTTACCTCAATTAGGTATCAATATGAACAAAATTTAAAAAAATGAAAAAAATATCAAGGGTTTCGATAATATTCCTCATCAAATACTTGGAACTATCACCTTGGATTTACTATAAGGTCCCAAGATGGTGCCTACTATTTTTGAATTCATTCCTAACTAGTTACATTACAACTTTTTTGGTGGCTGACCTTGGATTCATTGGATGGAGTATATACCTTCTAAATTCCATATATGAATCAAATTTATATATGAAATAAATTAGTATATAATTCCAATAGATGATACCCCTTTCAAATATTTCAAAGTGGCTCAATCATAATTTGAGGATCATTTTGTTATTCCACTTGCACAACCATCACACTTGATTAGATGCATACATAAGAGATAGGTGAAACAAATACAAATCAATGCAAACAAACAAATATGATAATTAAATAACATACACAAAAATACTTACCAATAACTATACAAAAAGAAAATAAAATACCAAATCTCCCTTTTTTGGTCAATTCCAATTTCATAGTTACTTATTGGTATGATAATGATGCTAATGATATGCAAGATCCAATAGATGAAAAATTGCATAAGTTCAATTATAATTATAACGACAAAGATGAGAGTATATCTCATATTTATTCACACCTATGTGGATTTTATCATATCAAGATGAATATATAACAAAGAAGGATAAATTAGAGATTATTATAAAGACACAACCCTCCAAGGATAAAGGAAAGACTATAATTCACTATAATCAACACTATCATAATGCAAACACTTGCTATAGTATAAGTTAAAAACACATAAAAATCAAATTAAAGATTTATGTATAAGGGTTACATCACTTGAGGATAAGATTTCAATACTTACAACCCTTAACATGCTATAATCAATGTTGTGCCTTCTAAAGAACAAGTGCAAGAAGAAAAAAATGAGTAGTTCAAAAAATAAATGTTGCCAAGGGAAAAAATGGAAAAGGACAAGTTCTCAAAATAATATTTAAAAAATAAATGATTAAAAATAGAAAACTTAGAACAAGTAAGGTTGTAGAAGGTAAAACTAGAGAAATAAAGGTTTCAAAAGGAAAAATCAAAACAAGAAATGTTACATAAATAAAAAATACAAAGTGAACAAATTGAAAATGATAAGTTGCTACAAGAGTAATAACTAAAATATATTTCATAAAAACAAAATCAACATAATAAATAAATCATCCTCAAGAAAGGGTTTCCAACAAAATAAAATCAAAAGAAAGACATAACAAATAAGGCTAATTTGGGTTCTAAATTAAGTAGCTAAAAAGCTTTCTTCATATATAAATCCTTTGATTCTTAGTCTTCACATTGATGAAAATAAATTACCAAGGTCAAGATTACATTTTTTCATGAAATCAATTTATGTAGCATGACACTTCTCCAATATCTTAGGTATATCAGACAATATTTGTGTATTATTAATAGGCCTCAATGTTACCTTGTATCCATTTAGTTGCCAACAACAATTGGGATAAAAACATGTTTTTTTATATTTCACATCAACCCTACCATGTATCGATGCAATGAAAAACTAGGAAAATCATGGTTGAGAATAATTTGGGAAATATGGTTGAGTTAGACTCGTATTCTTAGTGGGGAAAAGACACAAAACTCTTCTAAAAGGGGGGATTAAAATCTCTAATAGACTTCATTCTACTTCTAGTGAGGCTTGCAACGATGCTAAAACAAACATAGAATAAATAGAGGAATGGAATATAAAATTTAACAAAGGTAATATGGATCCCTCAGGTGAAAAAAATATTGAAGTAGTGGCAAGTTTAAAACTTCTAAAAATTCAAGATTTAGAATCCTCAAAGAAGGCCAAGGAAAATGATACTTTGAAAGGCAAAAGGAATTTAGGTTATGCTTTTGATGATATTATTGATCAACTCAAGGGGTAGAGAAAAATTATAGAAATAACTGAGGAATTGGATTTGCATACGGCCTTCCTAAGATGGTTCCTTAGAGATCATAATATATTAAAATATTCTATCAAAAATAAATTTGGGATAGAGATGTTATGAGTGGAAAATAAGACTTAAAATAGGTGTTACTTCATATGAGTAGGATGGAGGAGAAGGTGAGTATTTTAGAGATGTAAAATGATATCATCAAGAATAATTTGGAGACATTGGTGGGCTTCAGTAACATGATCATAAAAAATTACCTAACCAACATAGATTGTCATTTTCAACTCATCAAGAGAAGATAGGGAAATGAGGGAATTAGTAACCCGAGTAATAATACTAAGGGCATGATGAAGGGCAAAGAAAGTGCCTCTGATTTTTAGAGTATTGAACACATGGAAAAATCTAAAAAGAGTATGTTATCACTTGGGATAAATCCCTTATGGGGTAAGATGCTTAATGTTCTCCTTTATCTCATCTATCTCATTAGTTTTTATTTTTTAGTGGTTGTTGGATTGTCATTCTATATTTTTTTAGTTGTGTAATGGTTGTTTCTTAATCTTTATAGCCTTTGTTTTTAGACCTTAATATTTTATCTATGAGAGATTGTTCTATTATTTCATTTTAATGGGTCAAGTCCTTTTCAAAAAAATCCCCTTAATAATAAAAAGTAATAGGGGTGATAGGGTAAATGATTGGTGTTGGGGGAAATTCCATAGACATTTACCCTAACGTTAACACGTACTTGTTGTCTATAAATCATATGCATTATATCAATTTAGGATTATAAATAACAAGCCATAAATTATAGAATTATAATGCATCACATTATGCATAATTGGCATACCACGTATGCATTAAAATGCAAACATGTTATGCAAAGTTGGTTAACACATATGTGTTATAACATGTAAGTGTTCTAACGTGCATGTATTATGCCAACATAGAAACATAAAAAGGCCCAAAAATGTGTTTTTTATCATTCTCACTCATTTTGTTTTCTATTTTTCCCTTTTCTAGCTAAACCATGATCGTGTTCTACTTGGAGGAGGAGAAAACATTCTACAATTGCCCATTACCTTGATGAATCAATAATTCCACCATGGAGGGGAAGTAAGCAATCAAAAACCAAATGTATTAACACTAGATTTTAGCAATTTTTTTATTTGCATTATTTTATGGTTAAAACCCATTTTTTTAACAACTCATTCAACTACAAGAGGATAACCTACTAACCCTCTACCTAACACTCCTATCCCTCCTATAGTTCTACAAGACCCCCATGCAACCAAGAGGATTTGGCTATACACATAGTGGAAAATAAAATATAAATTGAATAAATAATTAAGAGAATGAGGGACCCCACTTTGACCAACACCCACTACACATATTTATATAGTACCATAAAGTCAATATTAGATCAAGTTAACTTGATAATGAGTCAAATTGATAGATGGGAATCATATAGGGATAGATGTAGGGTTTAATATGTTGAAATTTTTTTATAACATGATGTGAAGGATAAAACATTATCAAAAGACCCAATTTATACCTTATTTATTGACTTAGAAACCAATGCACCCTTTACACTATCCAAAAAAATCTTCTCAATCCAAAAATGCTAGCACAATTTAATTATAAATAATTTTTGGGATCAATGGTGGATGGTGTTTGATTACCCACCATGTAACAACCATGAGGCCCCATTGTATTTTTTGAGAAAACTCTATTACAAGTTTTCCCTCAATGAGACTATAAACTATTTTGACTGCTCAAAGTTTTAGGGCCAAAGGAAAGGCTATATGCATAATAGACCAAGTGCACATCATGTACCTAATTAACCTACAAGGGTCCCTACTCAAAATCCACTTTAGCTTGATATCTCATATATAATGAAGGAGATCTTAGAGATTGACACTTTGTATATGCTTAGTATGCTTACTAACATACTCGTTCAACATATGAGTAGGATTTATGAGACCGATGCTAGATATACTCCACCTAGTGTGCATACCTAAACTCACCATTGTAGATGTTTTGGTCCTATATGTAGTGTACCTCTATATGACAATGGTGGTGATTCTAAGGGATTAAATAATATAATTTTGAGTGATGAGCTTTTGACATGTACAGTTTATGTGCACACATCGGTCACTACACATATGTAGGTATATTTTATACTTGGCATGTTAAATTTATTTATATTTGTATTTAAAAGCTAATAATTAATTTTATTAAAATTTGAATAATATATATGTAATTTTTTATGTTTTATGAGGAGATGATGCCATCATCTTCATGGTACACTAATTGGGTCAGCTGATGTTTACATATGCATGACCAATTTTTGGGCCATCTACTAGTACATGTGTTGATGTTTTAGATTAAGGTAAAAATAGGTTTTGAAGGGACCCCGACACCCTGAAACAAAGATAGAAAGATGAAGCATTTACGACCACAGGCAAAACCTAAAACCTACTACAAAGAAGTAACATAAATAGGTTTTATATGGACCTGAAACCACCGAAAAGACCACAAATCATGACCCAGGTTATACATAAACCTGGCTACACCATAGTCAAAAGACTACAAAAAACCAAGAAATAGGACTAGATAACACAACCAACTAGAAGAACCAAGCTATTCTTCCAGTTCCAAAATCATTTTCACTGCTTCCTTACCTTTCACTGCAGTATCCTGAATGGTAGTAGCCGCCAACATGGCTCCCTCTTGCATAGCTTTCTTTCTTGAGCTTTGTCTCGTCCTCTTGCTAGGCCCCTCCAAGGATTTGATCTCCTCATTAGCTCTTTTTCCAATATTAATAGCTGCAGCACATATGTTGGATGTAACTTCCTCCATTTTCATTCTGCTCTCCTTGATGAGTTCCCTTAGGTTGTTCTCATAGTCTTTGAGATTGATGGGGATGTCTCTCACCTGTTTTTCCATATTATTGATTTTGTTCCAAACTGCCTTCTGGTTGTCTTCCATTATTTCCATTTTCCTTTGGAGATCCATTATCTCCTTAAACATCCATGAATCGAGTTGGAGGATAGCCTCTGCTTTGTACATGTGTTGATGTTACTAAGCCAATTTTCACATATACAAAAGTAATTTTGAGTTAATATTATAGTCTATGTACATTTTTTTATTTATATAGATCTATGTTATTGACTAATAATCATACATATTCAAATTAAAATTTGAATGATAGTGATCTATGAATGCTAATTATATATTTGATAGGTGTTGAAATATATAGAAAGAAAATCCTTAACCTAGAATCCCTAATTGAATATATACCTTATAGGGTGAATAATGGATCTTTTAATTCTTTTAATAATGATCAATTTTATAGAGAGTCTACCTCAATGTCAAATAATGTCTTTCTCCCATTTATTTTAAAAGTATATATCTTATTCCTCCTATTTCTTCTAATTTAATATTGGTCATGTTCCTTCACCTTCTCAAACTTATTTTCATTCCTCATAAGTTTCTTGATTATCATCTATTATTCATAGTGTTTTTTAAGTACTCGATACTTTTATTGTTGCCTATAGTACCACTAATTATCTTCCAAATCCTTAAGTTAGTTCCCTTGTGTGAATCATGCATGCTATGCAATATCTAAAGTTAAATTTATCTATAAAGGATCTCAAAATTCAAGTAAATTAATATTAAATAATAAACTCTTGGTTTATATTATCCCATTAACCCATTTTCTCCCTAATTTTATGCTTTTATTTTTCATATTTGTATTCTCTCTATGTATCTACTTCCATGCCGATAGTGTCCTAACTTGAGGTAGCAAAGTTTAGAAACACCCAAGTGCACAATGTATGTATATAGGATAAGGAATAAATCAAGAAAGTGAGTAGAGTTTCAAAGGTTAAGAGTGAAAAAATTTTAAGTATAAGCCCTCAATTGAAGTTTTTAGGGAAAAGTATTATCTCGATTCCTAAAATTACGTCATTTACATTTGATTATGCAAGTGAAAATTTATATACGTATTATGTATTACATCAACATGAATTATTTTTTAGATAAATTTCTTGTTGGTTCCAATTTTTATAGAGAGAAAAGTGTTTTTAAATTTATATTAACTGATTATGGGTTTAATAAAGGAGATAACTTTTCCATATATTTTTAATATTTTATAGAAAACTAAGCAAGGTTGTTTATTCAGACTAATCTGTAGACTCTTCTATCTCTACAAGATGAGATTAACACAAGCATTATTTTTGAAATCCCATCTATGTATAAATTCATCGAGATACATGGTAACTTGTAATTTTGAATTGTAAATATAGATTTGTTTTTATTAATTTACTAGATAGTTGAGCATATATAACTTATGTGAACTATTGTGTATGCAAGTTTTTATAATGGTATTTGATAATCCCACTTAGATGATTAGTAGGGTATATTCTCATGTTTTATCCCCATTTCAAATTCCTATTCATGTACCTCGACTTGTCACTAACCTTGTTGACTGTCAGACATAAATTAATCATGACCACTAGATTATATTAAGTGAATGTTTAAATTATTTTTGTATTCTAGTTAAAAATTAATTTTTGAACTTGGTTGCATGTATAGTATGTAAATTTTATAATAATATTGTAGTTGAACAAGTTTATCTACATGAGAGCTATGAGCATAGAAAGACATGTAGTTGGACCTTGGAGGAAATCAAGGCATCTGAGGATCCCCATCTATGAGCAGGGCATCCTAGGGAGAGTCTTATTTGAATAAGACAAAGAGAGGGAGACTATTTGATGATTAATATGTCTTATATGATGCACTTATTTGTATGCCTATATATAAATGTATGCATTTTTTGCATTGTATGTGTATACAACATTCACCCGACATATTATTATATTGTTAGATGATGCAATTTTTGGTATGCCTATATGGAAAAGTATGCATTATTGGAATTATATGCCTATATGGCATTCACTCAACATTATATCATGTTATTATTTTGTATTCCTTTGTTTCATACATACATACATACATACATACATACATACATACATACATGTGTGTGTGTGTGTGTGTGTGTGTGTGTGTGTGTGTGTGTGTGTGTGTGTGTGTGTGTGTGTGTGTGTTCACATTTTTTGGTGATCATATTTCCATGTATAATTAGGTTCAACTAAATTTAATGGTTGTATGTCCATATTTAGATATGATCATCTTTAATATTTCCTTCATGTAATTTATTAAAACTAGCTTACAATCTTTCAATATGTGTTGTAATTAAAACTATATGGGAAAAAATAGTATAATGTTTGAGATAGATTCATATATTAATGTGAAGTACCTATCATGATTGGGATACACCATTTATCACTATTCTAATGTGGATACCCTTACTACACTAATTTAATATCATTTAGGACTTGATCTTCACATTTTATATTCATTGAATTTATAGACATAACATATTTATATTATAAGTACAATTGAAACAATGGAATACTCATCTCTTACATACCTTCTTTAGAATAATCATGAAGTGATGTTGTGGTATCTCCTTCTCCATAGAGTTGTTTCCCTTATTTTAAAGACTCTTATTTGGCCCTTTGTAGTGAAAATTTATAATTCTCATGTCTCCTAAAGATTTGGAATATTTTGGTGGTTATAGCACTTTAGTTTTACTTCATAAAGTTTTTTCTCTCCTTATCCATTTCATTTAACTTGTTCATTTCTTATATTTTGATCATATATCCACTTCATTATTCAATAACACAAAAACACTAACAATAAATGTTGTCAAAGTTGAAGTGGTAGTTAGATAACTCCACTTCTGGTGCTTCATAGATAGAATTTAACACTTAAAACGTGTCCAAGATGGCATATAGCATCCAAGACCAGGTTTTTGTTGATGTAGATATTAATTCCTAAAACCTTCATAAAAATTATCCTGGCTTTACTTTTAATTTTGGATCTCTTTCATTGACTTTGACTTTGATCTCTGATCTCTTTTTACAAGTACCTTGCTTTGGATCTTGATCTCTCTCCTTAAACACTCCCTTTAGCCAATATCACTCCTATAGACTTATAAGCCTCTCTATGAATGTCTCACTTACTCAATATATACACTCACTTTCATATTAAGAACAATAGTATCATCGATATCCTCTCATACACCAGTTTCATAACTTTACCTTCTATTTTTGTGTCTAATTATTTCACTCTCACATAGTTTTCTAAGATTCAAAACTTCATGCATGGCTCCATGGTTATTTTCCCACACTATGCTCATATTTCAATCCTCATTCATTGATTTTTTAACTCATTTTCATATCCAACCATAAATACTCACTTTATAAGAATAAACTCTCAACACAACTATTATTTCCCTCTTTAAGACTTCTTAGCATATAGCCTTGTTTTTATGTAAATCTCCTTGGTTTGAAAAAATCACTAAGTTTATAATAAATATAAATATATATTTGGACACCCTTTATCCTCTTACTACTCCATGTTCAAATTTTTATGATCTAATTCTTAGTGTAGACTAGCTAACCAAATACCCTTTTTCTCTATTAGGTATCTTTAAGGCCTAGTCACACACACATAACTAAATACCATATCATATAGTCTTGAATCATCCTAAAACCACTTGAATCCATTAAATAATGTTTAATAAACTTTAATTACAAATTTTCATCAAATTCATAGGGTTGAAACTTAATTTATGACAAATGCAAGTTTCAAAACCCTAGGTTTAGTTGTTCAAGCCTGTGTAAGGCCGAGAAGGGATAAAGTTATCTAAAATGAGTTTTGAAAAATTTAAAGGTATTATAAGGCCTGTTTAAGGTCTTAAAAACTTTTTATCATTTTTTCCAATATTTATATATGCTTGATCAATCATAAATAAACTCCAATGAGTAAGGATACAAAATTTTGTGAACACATATAGACCGTGTGTTAACAAAATATAACTTGTGTAAAACCTTAAACTTACAAATGGAATTATTAGCCTTAAAAAGGGTCAAAAAACATATAAATAATCTAACATAATATCAAAACCTCAAATCTTGAATCATAGATATAAATCTTATGTCAAACAATTGACAAAAATTTTGATGTTGCCTTTGATTATGTTATTTGACAAGGCTTTTCAAGATAATATAGAATGAATTCAATCTATATATTAATCACAAGAGCCTATTTAAATAAATAAATCATAATTAATGATGATCACATAACAACAATCACTCATCAAATCAAATTAATGGATCTTCAAAACTCTTAAAATCTCTTATTCTTAATTGACTATGTATATAATGACAATGTACATAATTGTCATGATTGAATTTGTAAATATCCTTAATATACCCTTTAAAGTGATTTAAAAAAACTAGAAATTAATAAATAAATATATTATATTCCCCATAAATATGCATCTTAAATTTATAATTCATTACCATTCATAATTTATATACAAACTCTATTTTTTCACCTAAAACCCTCACACATAATTTTAACATAAGTAAAGTTATTTCAATGATTTATCTTTCTTTTCTTCTTCACCTCTATCATATGAGGTTATTATTTTCTTAACGTCTACTACCACTAACTATCATGCATTACAACCTTGTATCTTTCCAATAAAACAAGAAACTCTTTTTTTACAAGACCAACCCACGTAGGGCGGTTGTTATAAACCCATTTCTTGGCTTGATTTTCTCTGGATAATGCATGATACATTATGACACACTTTCACATAGTTATAGAATCAACTAGGATCAACTACAACCTTTTAAAAACTTGACATTTTTACAAGACTCAAAAATATCTCCGAAAGCATGGTTCAAAATTTAAAATTCTAAAAGAGGCATTTTGGTGGGAAACTTTCAAAAGGTTCAAAATCACTTAAGTTCAAAATACATGATGACTCTAATACCATAATTATGACCCTAAAATACCTATCATAACCTTTCAAAGCCAAAAAATGTTAACATGAATCTCTTAAGCATAATTGCATGCTTTATTCCTTTTGATGCTTTGCATCATACTCCCCTAGTGGATAAGAATTTGATCTCCTACTCAAATGATCCTCATCTTATTTCTTCCTCACTTTCCAATTCTTCATTTGATGATCTACTAATCTCCTCTAATTTCTTCTCCTCTTCTCTCTCCTTAGTTTTTCTTTGTGTATTTGCTTTCTTCCCTTGATTTTTTTCTTTTCTAACTCATCTTTACCTCAATGGAGTATATAAACCTTTGCCATTATTTGTCTACTTCATCTTATAATTTTTTTTGTCTCTATTTTTTATTCCGCATACTCATGCTTCACTTTTTCTTCATTGGTCATCCTTTGTTCAAACATTCTTGAATGTTCTTTTTTCTCAATTGTACCTTCTCTTTCATGATCAAATGGCTTCTCTTACCTTTGTTTTTCCTTTCTCTTTAGCAAACTCTTTTTGATAAATTTTATAGATGCCTCTTCATGACACTTCACCTTCCCATGGTGAGTCTTATCAATACCTTGTTCTTGGTTTCTTTTTTTGTTCTTTAGCTCATTGGATTGGCACTCTCCTTCCATGATTATTTGTTATTCACCTCCTCTTGCTTTAATTAAATGATCCTACTCATATGACCTCTATTTCACCTACATGGCTCTATCATGCTCTATTTTTTCTATCTCAAAGTCTTCTTTCTTAAGTAGTTCATGTAACTTCCAATTTGCTTCTTCAACATCATGGCCTTGGCTTTATTCAACATCACTAAACCTTAAATTCTAATTTATACTAGTAGCTATTTCCAACAATTCTTTTAGGGAGTTAAATAAGTCTTATAGTATCCTCATTTCTTCTCTCAATGATAGATCATATAACTCTTCAGTTTCTTCATCATACTTAGGGATTGTTTGTCTTCTATCTCCTTCATTTGTCACTTTACCTCTTATCTTATCTTTACCATTTGTGAAAACTGATTTCCACTTTCTCTCATCATTAAAATCATTTTATAAACTCTACTCTTCCACTTGGTTCTCTTAGATTTCATGATTTGTCAACAACTCATGACCATCATCTTGATCACTAGTCTTTATTAAAGACCTAAAATATGTCATCCTACTTCCCTCATGATGTTTTATGATTTGCTCTTGTATTTTATCCCCATTGGGTGTCAAATTTGACCCTTCTCCTTGTTGAATGTTAGTCTTCATTTCATTCCATGACTCATCTTCACTTACAATCATCTTATTCAATGAGTCAAATGTATCATTTATTCAAAACATCTAAAACAAATTGTTTACCTTTCATTTATCTTATTGTATTCTTTTACCAAGTTATTCTTAGACTTACTTATGACCTATTAGGTTCTTCCTCATCCCTTTTGTATTGATTACTTGACTCACAAGGTTTTGAGGACTTCCTATTATCCCTTGTTTATTCAACTATCTATTTTTACTCCTCTCTTATGCATTCTTGAGATTCTTCCTCCTCCTCATATCTAGTGACATTATTATTATACACTTCTTTCATGCTCTTGACTACCCACACTTTGTTCTTCATGACTTTGGATTGATACATTCTCATTACTTCATTCCTTATTCTTTACTCATAAGATGGACCATATTTTAAGATATTCCTTTCATACCTTCATCTTTTACCATCTTCCCTATGTATTTGTTTCATCATGAATTATACTCTTCCCTCCTTTCTTTGCACTTGTCCTCCACTTGAGTTTTTATATTCAATAGCCCCTTGTTTGATTTTTTCATTCTTCATCTCATCAATTGGTTTCTTGAGCCAATTTGGCATTATATATCCATGATCTATTGCACGTTATGAGAGTTTAACATTGCTCTTCTTTGTATCAACCTCTATATCAATAATCTCATCCACATATGCATGATCAAATCCAAGATTCAACCTTCTATGTACCTTCTCAATGGCCTACTACATAATCATGTTTTCTCTCATGTATTCATTGCTTACAATCACCTCTTTCTTGTATGCTTCCTTTTTTTCTTATATTGGAATTATTTATAAAGAATCATATAGCAATAAATCATCTTTCATCTCTTCTCTGGCATGATAAAGGTCTTCAATTTCCTTGTTGTGGGATTCTACAAACTGTTCTCTTTGTCTATCATATTCATTTGTCTCTATGGGTACTTTGTTTTCCCTATTTATTATAAATATGAAGGCCTTATTCTTGACCCTCTTCATGATATTCCCCATAACTTCATACATACACTTAAGCATAACATTAGATCATAAAAAAAGATACAAAAATGTCTCCATGAGTGTCTCCTTCATAGACACCCTCTTCTTCCTTTTACTGCCTTTTTTAAGTACTTCTTTTGGCACTTTTTTCTTATATTTATTTACTTTATCCAAAATGAGAACACTTTTTACATCTTCTCTTTCATTTTTTTCACTTGGAAACTCTCTTTTTTTCAAACTTCTATGGGTACTTCTCTTCTTATTATCTTTTCTCAAAGTAGTCATTTGTTGCCCTTCCTTGAGTAGCCTTATAGGCCACTTGACCTTATGTCTTACCACATAGCCAAAGCATTATCTTTGTTATCCATGTCTGAGCTTCACCATAAGCTCTAACCTCTTAAATATTTTCCCTATCTCTTCTCTAAACTCATTCACTTATTTTTTTAAATCCAACACTTTCCTCTTTGTGTCTTTTTTGACATTTTTTTGTTAATAGTACTCTACTTAAAAGTTGACCTTCATCTTATTTATATATTCCATATTAATATCACTTTATATTTACTCTTTAGGCCTCACTTGAACATATCTTTCTTAGAAAGTTTGCATACTTGCCTCTTATGACTTCACTTCTGTGTCTTCTTCTTCTAGTCCTTTTTCTAAGACCTATAGGGAAACTTCTTGGATCACTATCTTCCTCTCTTTGACAAGCCACAAGAGGATATACCTTTACTTACTTTAAATTTTCAATAACTGTTTTACACATTATTCATATAACATAATCATAATGATAAATAACATATCAAAACAAATGTACCTTGAGTTTGCTTTCTTTCCTACAATCTTTCATTATCCTAGTTTTATCTTGCTGCTCTGATACCACTTGATGCAGAGCCTAATGCCTAAAACCTTTATAATAATTATCATGGATCTTATTTTATTTCTGGATCTCTTTCATTAATTGTGACTTTGATCTTTTATCTCTTTTTTAGGTACCTTTCTTTGGATCTTGATCTCTCTCCTTAAATAATCCCTTTAGCCAATCTCACTCCTTTAGACTCATAAGCCTCTCTATGCATCCCTCACTTCTTCAATATCTACACTTAATTTCTTCTTAGGATTAATACTATAATTATTATCCTCTAATACACCATTTTCACAACTTTATCTTCCACTCTTATGTTTAATTAGTTCACTCTCACATAGCTTTCAAAGCTTTAAAACTTCATGCATGGCTCCATGGTTATTTTCCCACACTAGAATCATAGTTTCATGCTCCTATATTTAATTTTTAAATCTTTTACACATCTAAACATAAATATTTACTCTCTAAAAATGAGCTCTCAACACAACTATTCTTTCCCTTTTTAAACCTTCTTAGCTTGTAGCCCTATTTTTATGGAAAGATCCTTGGTTTGAAAAAAAAACAAAGTTTATATAAAATATAAATATATATTTGGACACCATTTATCCTCTTACTTCTCCATGAAAAGTTTTATGATCCAATTCTTAGTGTAGACAAGCTAACTAAACACTCCTTTTCTTTATTAGGTCTCCTCAAGGCCTAGACACACACACACACACACACACACACACACACACACACACACACACACACACACACACACACACACACACACACACACACACACACACACACACACACACACACACACACAGCTAAAAAACATACCGTATAGTCTTTAATCATCCTAAAACAACATAAATCCATTATATCATGTTTAATAACATCTTATTATAAATTTTCATCAAATTCCTAGGGTTGAACCTTAATTTATGATAAATGCAAGTTTCAAAACCGTATATCTAGTTGCTTAGGCCTATGCAAGGCTAAGAAGGGATTAAATGATATAAAAAGAGTTTTGAAAACTTTAAAGGTATTATAAGACCTGTGTAATGTCTGCCCAAGTTTTCATCACCTATTCCAATAGTTACATATGCTTGATCAATCAGAGAAAGACTCTAATGAGTAAGGATATAGAATTTTATGAACACATATAGACTGTGTTAACAAAGTACAACTTATGTAAAGCCTCGAAATTTAAAATGGACTTATTATCCTTAAAATATGTCACAAACCATAGAAAATACTACAACATCCTCTCAAAACCTTAAATATTGAATCATATATATATAACTTATGTCAAATAATTAACACAATTTTGATGTTATCTTTGACTGTGTTATTTGATA
This sequence comes from Torreya grandis, assembly GCA_037957365.1. Lineage (NCBI taxonomy): Eukaryota > Viridiplantae > Streptophyta > Pinopsida > Cupressales > Taxaceae > Torreya > Torreya grandis. The sequence continues at coordinate 2,812,398 of JARHVA010000181.1, read as the reverse complement.
GGGCTATTCAAGATAGTATAAAATGACTTCAATCTAGATATTGGTCATAGGAACCTATTTAAATAAATAAATTAAAATCAAGGATGATCACATAAAACCAAAACACTCATAAAATTAAATTAATGTATCTTCAAAAATATTAAAATATCTTACACTTAATTGACAATGTATATAATGATAGTGTACAAAAATTTGTAAATATCCTTTATATACCATTTAATGTGACTTAAGAACACCATAAATTTATAAATAAATATATGATATTCCACATAAATATTCAAATTGAATTTATACTTCATCATCATTCATAACATTTTTACACAAACTTCATTCTTTTACCTAAAACTCTCACATAAAATTTTAATAGAGGCAAAGTTATTTTGATTTTTTATCTTTATTTTCTTTTTCACCTTTGTCCTATGAGTTTTTTCTCTTATTAAACTCTAATAAAACTCAATATCATGAAATAAAACCTTGTATATTTCCAATAAAATAAGAAACTCCTTTTTTACAAGACCAACCCACGTAGGGTGGTGGTTACAAAACCCATTTTCTTGGCTTGATTTTCTCTTGATCATGCATGGTACATTATGACACACTTGCACATACTTATAGGATCATCTAATATCCACTAAAAACTTTTAAAAACTTGAAATTTTTACAAGAATCCAAAATACCTCCTAAATCATGGTTCAAAAGTCAAATTTTTAAAAGAAGCATTTTGGCGGTAGACTTTCAAAAGGATCAAAATCACTTAACTTCAAAATATCTAATGACTCTAATACCATCATTAGGACCCTATAAGACCTCTCATATCATTTCAAAGGAAAAAATATTTAACATGAATCTCTTAATCATATTTAAATTATTTTTTACTTTTGATGCTCTACATCACTGATCTTCTAATCACTCCTAGTCGAGAGACCCACCACTCATTCTAGCCTCAAGGATGCCCTTCCCAATACTAGAAAAATGTAGTTTTTTTCTTAAATTCAAGCATGCATAAAACAAAAATAATAATTCATTTGTAGGAACTTGAAGAACCCTTATATACATATTTAATCCTTGCAATCTCATGCCTAATCACATCAATAGAACCTTCAATACTAATATGTGGCACAAGTTGTAGTAATGGGTCCTAAAATGCAACTTTTTGTAGTGAAGAGATAAGTTCTTGAGATCTAATTTGAATTTATGCCTTTGGTACATAGAGGTGAAAATAAATAAATTTTAACATGTATATATAGTAAAATTACACGTTCTCCCTTGACCTCTACCTCCAAACCCAATCGGAGGTTTGTTTTCACTACTATCCAAGAGTAAGGAAACACTAACAACAAATGTTTTCAAAGTTGAAGTGGTCGTTAGACAACTAAATCTCATGTGATTCATGGTTAAAAATTAACATTTCAAAAATATAAAAGGTTTTGGATAACATCTAATAATATTTGTTTTCCTCCCCTCATACCTGATCGAGAGACTCACCAACCATTTTGGCCTCAAGAATGCCCTTCCTAATATGATAAAAATGTATTTTTTAACCTAACTTCAGGCATGCATAAAATATAAACCATAATTCATTGGAATAAACCAAAATAATTTTTTTTACGTGTTTAATTAAATTTATTTCACCTTAAATCATGTCATTTTAACATTCAATACCAATATATGGCACAAGTTGCAGTAACGGGTCTTGAAATGCAACATTTTTACAGTGAAGGGGTAAGTTCTTGAGCTCCAATTGGAATTTATGCCTTCAGTAGATCTAGGTGAAAATATATTACTTAAATCACATATAAATAGTCAAATTACACATTATCCCATGACCTCAACCTCCACCCACCTGGATGCGTGTTTTCACTACTGTTAAAGAGCAAGGAAACACTGACAATAAATATTGTCAAAGTTGAAGCGATAGTTAAAGAACTTCACCTCTGGTGATTTGAGGTTAAAAATTGACACTTAAAAAATGTCTAGGGTGGTTTATAACATCTAATATCAAGTTATAGGACTCCTATCATTACCAATTGAGAGACCCGTCACTCATTTTAAACTCAAGAATTCCCTTCCCAATACAAAAAAGATGTAGTTTTTAAGCTTAACTTTAGGCATGCGTAAAATAAAAATTGCAAGTTATTAGAATGAACTAAAAGAACCCTAAAATTCATGTCAAATACATATAATTCAACCATGGATCATGTAAATGTAACTTTCAATAATAATATGTGGCACATACTATAGTAATAGGTCCTGAAATTCAATTTTTTTGTAGTGAAGAGATAATTTCTTGTCCTCCAACTGACATTTCCACCTCTAGGACCTCCAAGTGAAATTACATCACTTTTAAAACATATATATAGTAAAATGAAACTTTATTCCATGACATTGAGCTCAAAACCTAATTGGATGCATGTTTTCACTATTGTCTAGTAGCGTGGTAACACTAACAATAAATGTTGTCAAAGTTAAAGGGGCGGTAAGAGAACTCCACCTCTTATGCTTTGTGGCTCAAAATTAGCACTAAAAAAAATGTCCAAGGTGGTAGATAACATAAATTAATAGGTTATTGGCCTCCAATAATTATTGTTTGAGATATCCACCACCCATTTTGGCCTCAAGAATGCCCTTCCCAATACAAGAAAAATGTAGTTTTTTAGCCTAACTTTGGGTGTGCATAAAATGAAAATCGTAAGTTATTGGAAAAAAATGAAAATAATTTTGAGTGAATGTTTAATACATATAATTTCACCCTATATCACATCAATTTAATCTTTAATATAAATTCATGACATAATTTGTAGTAACAAGTCCTTAATTACAACTTTTTTATAGTGAAGAGACAAGTTCTTGAGCTCTAACTAGCATTTATGCCTTCATGACCTCAAAGTGAAAATCCATCACTTTGAGAACATATAGATTGTAAAATTACACATTATCCCATGAAATCAACCTCAAAACCCACCCATATGTTTGTTTTCACTATTTTTCAAGAGCATGGAAACACTAATAACAAATATTGTCAAAATTGAAGTGGTAGTTGGAGAACTCCACCTTCAGTGATTCATGTCTCAAAACTAGCATAGCCAACACATCGAGGGTGGTAGATAATATCCAATACCAGGTTATTATCCTCCCATCATTCCTAGTTGAGAGACTCACCACCCATTCTGGCCTCAAGAATGCCCTTCCCAATACAAGAAAAAAATAGTTGTTTAGCCTAACTTCAGGTGTGTATAAAATGGAAACCGTGAGTCATTGGCATGAACCAAAAGAACCTAAAAATGTGTTTTAAATCCCTATAATTTCACCCTAGACATGTTTATAAAACCTTCAATTATAATTTTTGGCACACACTATAGTAACACGTCTTGAAATGTAACATTTTTAAAGTGAAGAGACAAATTCTTATTCTTCAACTACCATTTCCACCTTTGGGACCTCTAGTTTCAAGTTCATCACTTTGAGCACACATAGATAGGAAAATGTCATGTGATCCCATAACCTCTACCTCCAAACCCACCTAGATGTGTGTTTTCACTACTATTCAGGAGTGTAGAAACACTAACAATAAAATTTATCAAAGTTGAAGTGATGGTTTTGGAACTCTACTTTCAGTGTTTCATAGCTGCAAATTAGTGCTTACAACACATTTGGGATGGTAGATAACATCGAAGACCAGGTTATTGGCCTCCAATCACATCCAATCAAGATACCCACCACCTATTTTGGCCTCAAGATCACCCTTTCTGTAATAACTGAGTACTTATATTAAACTTCTCTTAGCTTTAAGAATATGAGATTCTTTACTAATAGTGTCAAACATGTGAAGGTGGAAGCTAATTTGGCACACCTAAAATACAAAAAAAAATGTTAGTAATTAATTAAAAATGAAATTTATATTTACTAACTACAAAATCAATAAATTTGGTAAAATTAAATACATGTACATTTGATAAGTCAGCATACCTTATAATTTTAGTCCAATGAACCACTAGGATCTGGTCTAATCTTGATAGTAGAAATAATAGATTCATGGTCTGACTCATGAAGTTTCAATATATTCCTATTTAATGGCCTCCGATTATATTTGACCAATATAATATTTTTTACAAGAACCAAATTTGAATAGTGTAATATCTTATTATGTGTTTCAAATTCTTTAAATAATTATACATCTAAATTTTTTATAGGATATCATCGAAGCTAAGTTTCAGTGAAAACCACAGACTTAGGGGGTAGTTAATGTTTTCTCCATCTATTACTGGGAAAGTCAATTTTTTTTTATTTTACACATAGAGATAAGTAGTAATATGTTCCCTCTTCATTGTTCTCATCATCAATAACTACAAAAACATGCCCTGTATCAAGATAGATAATGAGAATAAATAGGAATTTGTTCCCTTTTAATGACATTTTCAAGATAGATATTGAGAATAAATAGTATATAATAATTAATATATTACTTGGTTACACTAGATCAGATACATATTAAAATTCATGTGACGATGTCATATCTATAAGTTATAATGATAGTGAAACTTGATATGTGTTGATTAGAATTAGAGGTATATAGCTCCATTAATCCACCCATTCTTTTGACTTACACTCATTCCAAATAGAACCCATGCATGCAGAACAAAAACATTCCAAGTGTCTTGTATGAATAGTCTAAGAACCTGCATTGAGATACAAAATGAGTGGAACTCACTTGATCTTATTAAAATCATACAATCCTCATACTTTTCCAAGTGTTCTTCCTCCATCAACCATAGATATCTATGAATAGTAGAATTTTCTAGAGCACTATGGCCCATTTTCTATTAATACCATTCCATAATGGTTGTTGCATCAATCAAAATAACACCATTTTTAAAATTTAACTCCTCTCTTACAATGACTCTTTTTACACATGCTCTAACATCATCCTACTACTCATTTTCATGGCCATCCTTAGTGAAACTCTAAATATGTTATATATTAGTGGTAACATGCATCATGCTCAACTAGTAAAACATTAGTGCATTCTTGAATTGTGATGTGCAATTGTCTGACCAAATGTAATGTTGATTGAAATTAATGTTCCTCTTAGTCAATTACTCAAAGAATATCTCAAAAAAACTTTGCACATAATTTTTACAACTTGATCAGTCATCACTGACATAGAAATGGTACTCCCTTAATATTCTATGATCTTTATTTGTAATATTAAGTACATGCATGAATGTTATTTTCATGAATATGGTAACCTGTATTGAGTTGTAATACTATGAATAATATGACTAAACTTCCATTTGTGATTTGAATGTGCAATTCTTAGCAAAGTCAATTACTGAAACAATAGAACCAAGGGGGAATGTGTTCTTTCTTAGCTTGAAATTTTCATCCAACCATCTATCCCTATTATGTACCTTGCATACTCAAACAATTTCCTACTTGAATTTGATCATAAACTTTGAAATAGTTATCTATTTTGTAACAAGTTCACACATTTTAGATTCTTTGCCATATTTTACTTGATAAGTTACATATTTGTATTTTCTCAAACCAACTAATTCATATCCAATTTTAATTGTACTCTCCTCATGGATAATTTTTTATAATTTCAGCAATCCACCATAAATGCTACAATCTCCATCCAAACATTCTTTGTTATAAAAGAACTATCCATCTAGTCTTTCACAAAAAATGGTTTGAATAAACTCCCTAGCTGATTTTGGTAAAACTTCTATGCCATACTCCTATAAAATGTTATTAGTATTCAAAGTACAATGTATATAGTGAAAAATATCATGGTGCATTGAAAATTCAACATGTTGCCTACAATAACAAGTGGTGTATGTGTGATCTATTTTTACATAAAATGGTTTGGATATCTTAAAAAATCTTTGACTAATAAATTTTTTTGGATATTTTTCCAAAAACTTAGAGTATAATTATGTTTGGGTCATATCTAAGAAAGTTTTAATATGTGGCTCACGGTTATGAGAACCAACTCTTATTTTCACTACATCTCTTATATTAGGTGAAACTATTGTATTTTATTTTTAAAATTGTGTAAATATTTGAGAGCATTGGTTATAGTCTTATCATTTCATGGAAGTCTATTACAGAATGCCCAAATCTTAGTGGTATTGACATCATTAAGTCTTTGGAATCTTCCAATTGATTTCATTGATGTTTTTCTATTTATGTCTAGTGTTTGGCTAGTTTTTGAAATCAATCAATTTTTCACTATTTGACCACTTACTACAATATGTTGAATAGAATTAAAATATTTGTTACGTGATTTCAAGCCTACAATATTATATGTGTCACATATATTTTCAATAATTTCATTCTTTTCATCATCCATGTTAGATGTTCTTAGTCCTAGGGTGCACATTATAAGTCTCATCTTAATCAATTTCATCAATGAAATAAACACTTGACATTTTTTACTATTAAAATCTAATTTATCAAAGAAATTATCCTAAGTTTTTTCAACTAGTCTTCTTTAATGGTGGTTAGATACCTTTTTATGCATTGGTTTCAAAATGTATTCATCAACTTTAATTAAATACTTACATCTGCTATGCACAATATGGTGCAATTTGTTGTGAGGGTGATTCAAAATTATTATGTTCACTATTGGTTTCTTTATTATTAGTTTCATTATTTAGTTGTAGGATGGCATTTTATTCATTATTACTTTCATCATTATGTTTTTTCATGAAATTATTTTCATTAATAAGGGATAAATCATCATTCATAGATTCATCATCATCAAAATCAAAAGTTTTATACTTTGAATGTGGACTTGTAACATAATTTGAACTTCTAGTTAAATATTCATCATCATTATTCAATTCATTATTATTGATTGCATCATTATCTATGACATTTGGCTCATTAGGAATAGTGTTTGTGCCTTGTCTCGAGTGAAATTATTGCATTCATACCTTTTTTATTCCTTTCAACTCTTTTAATTACTCTAATGTTTTGTAATTTAACTTTTTCATCTTCTTTAAGCGATCTCTATCACCCATGACTAAACAAAGAATAATTTAATTATTTTTTATGGTGGAGGCCCAAAGAATAATTTGATTCCTTTTTATGGTGGGGGACCCAAAGAACAATTTGATTCCTCTTATCTCTATTATGGTAAATGCAGAATGATGTAGAGAATGTTTATGGGGTCAAAATTCTTAAAATACCCTTAAAAATAATGTTGGACAATGATTTGTTATCTATTGAGACAATAATGTGTATGCATTATAATGCATACACATTATAGTGTGTACACATTATAACATGTACACATTATATATTACACTTATATGATCATATATTTAATTGGTGGACTTTTTGATTTATTTTGTTATGATATTGAGGCCAATTGGCCCCAAAATTACCTCTATGTAGTCCAAATTAAGCTCATGGGGTTCAATTTCATCCAATGTGCAACAATTATTGTAACAATGGACTAATTGGGTAAATATGTTGAGAAACAAGAGTTAATTTATCCCCTTGAATCACATCATAGACTTGTAGTTGGGTTTAAAGGTTCAGATTGGCCTAAATTACCTTCACATTTGTAGTTGTAATAAATTTAGGGTTGATTAAACCATATTTCCATCTTATATAATCAATTGACCCATAAATTAGGTTCACATGGATCAATTTCACCCAAATCACATCCCTAATTACACCAATTAACTAATTAGATCAATTCATAACATAATCAAACCTAATTTATTCTCAGATCATGTCTTGCTTTTATATTTAGGTTGAAAGAGATAAAATTGACCCCAATTTCCTTCATGATTGAATTGGTGGACTATTTGATTTATTTTTTTATGTTATTGTGGTGGATTGACCCCCAAAATTACATCTTATATAGGCATAATTAGCTTTATGAGGTTCAATTTCATCAAACTTGCATCACTAATTCCAACAATCAACTAATTGGCTCAATATGTTGGGAAATATGGGATAATTTAGCCCCAAATCACATCCTAGACTCACAATTAGGTAAAATGGGTTTAGATTGGATCTAATTAGCTTCATATTTACATTTGTGATAAAATTAGGGTTTAGGGTTTAGGGTTGTAACAATTGACTAATAGGATATGAGTATTATTTCTTGGATATATCTATCATACCTTTTGAATGAAAAACAAAATGTTGTCTCTGAATCAATCTCTTATATCATAAAAAATATATAACACTTTCTTCTAAAATAAATAATTAATAGAGAACTTGTTTCCTATATATTATCCTTGTGACCACTTGTAAAGTGAGATAGTTAGACCAATTCATCCCTCAACAATACTAGTATAGGTTTCCATTCATTCATGTTTATTATCCATTTCCTACATATAAAAAACTTATAGTGACAATGTTTCATTGTGCCTAAATTTAAGATTATGAAACATGCTTGTGCAATTTATCACTTATTCTATATTCATCAACATTTTGAAAAATAAAATACACTTCCAATCTAGCTCTTTAAATGTGGACATGATAATTATTCATCATGTACTCTTTTTAAATTTTAAACTCATTGTATATACTTGGATTAGACAAATAACTAAGCCAAAATACCCAAAAATGTTATTTTGTAGAACAGCTACTCATTACACTTACATGTTTACCTTGAAAAAATTATGCAATCTTAAATCTGATAAAATGAAGAATGAATAATCATTTTTTCTCATTTTTTCCCGTAATATTTTATAATATGATTTCATTGTTTTCAAACATTGATCATGTCAAAATCCACATTTTAAATTCTTTTCATTTTTGTCCTTATCAGCTAACATCCAAGAAATTGATATTCCAAAAGGAGAATAAATATTACAGCCCATTCCTTTATTTTTCTTGTATTTAGGTTGAAATGGCTCAAATTAGATTCAAATTCCTCTTTGATTGAATGAATAAACTATTTCATTCATTAAATAATGACATTAAGGTCAATTTCACTCTAAATCACATCATATACAATCAAAAATAGGTTGTTATGGCTCAATTTTTTAAAAATTATATCATTGATTACACCGTTTGACTGATTGCCTAAATCTATGATGAAATCAAAGATAATTTACCCTCAAATCATATTTTATAGTTGTCTTTAGGTTTAAGGGCCTCATATACACCTTAATTACCTCCATAATTGAACTAATCAACTATTTCATTCATTATAAATGGAATTCAATTTTATTGAGCCCAAAAACACATCCTATACATGTCCAACTTGCATATGTCATTAAACCAAATGATTTGTTGGGATAAATAACCGGAAGCACACAATTGATTACTAAACCAAGCAACTTAATATGCAAAAATAACCAGAATACACAAGTAACTAGAATTCAGAAATAACACATGATATGAGAGACAATACATAACTTGTATTAAAACTCTTGAAGAAAAGAATACAATAAAGAAGATGCCACTTCTTCTCCACCACCTCTTCAGAGGCTTCCCACACCTCAACTAAACAGTACTTCTCTCCTCAAAGCTCTCTCTTAGGTCCCAACACCCAACTCAAACTCTGAGTTGGTGTTCACCTTATACCCGTGCTCCACGCACACCACAAGTGCTCCACGCACTCCACAAGTACTCACATGTACTTCAAGTAGATCTCCCCTGAACCTGCAACAACCTGCACCTCAATAGACCTTACTTATGGAAGGAACTCCCTTGCCTTCCTCTCTGCTCTATTCGAGTACACACCTATACTCCAAGTAGATCCTGCCTGATTTTGCTCCCTATTGTGTTGTTGTCCTATCTGATCTTGCACACCTACAAATCAACCTAGTTCTACACACCTGTGAACCTTGACCTTGCACACACATACACCTGCATATCAACAATCTTACTTACCATGTAGATCTCCTATAAAAGGCCATGCTCACTTGATGACCAAGATCATACATACATGAAGAACCCTGTTGATTCTCCAATCTAGCACCCACACCTGGTACTGTGGCACTAGGAGGAATGCACCATTGCTCTACCTCTCTCTGAAGGAGCTGTTTGCTCTCTTACACCCTAGCACAAGTTTCCAATACAACCATGAGTCTATTATATAGATCTCATCCAAATAATAATTAGACATCTAATTACAATAATTAGATCCATAGCTCCCAGTCTAAAAATAGCTCTCATCATGCAAACACTTGGTTTGTCAACTGACTGCCCGTAATAAACTCGTAGTCGAACCACACAGGCGATCGACGTCGGTCCCTGTCCGCCTGGGGGTCACCAACGCCAGCTGATCTCTGACCGACGTCAGTTGCTTCTTGTCTCCTACCTGCTATCGTCAGTTGGCCTAACCGATGCCGATGTCTGTGACACTCTACAACTCTTCTGTAACCTCCTCCATGTCTGCATCAGTGAAGCTTTTAGCTCCACAACCTAACAATCTCCCACTTGGAGATAAATAGCTGCACTATACCTATACCTGTACTTCATCTAATCTGTTTCCTGGTTTATATCCCTCTTCAAGATCAATCCTGAAGACAACCCACCACACAACCTGTGATGTACCTCCTGTCATCCGAGTACCCTACCACATCCGAACCTACACATCCATGTAGTGAAGAATCTTGACCCTGCATAGCAAGAATCCTTGCTGCTAGTCCCACTGAACTGCCCTCCAGTACTCCTTCCCCGAATTGGCTCCTAACTTTCTGACAACACCCAATGCTTGGGCAAACTTAGGTTTATACAAGACCTCATGTGATTTTAGACACTAAACTATCCAGCCCTTAGTGTGCTCCGATTCTGCATCTTGCATAATGAACCTCGCCAACACTTGATTCACATCAGTTCCCACTGGAAACAAGATCAACCTGTGATCTCCATGTCTCCCATGCCAAAGAATTTCACTACTCTAAATTCTTCATAGCAAAACACTAAACTAATCTTACCCTTAGCTCAGCAAAACCCTGTATGTACAATCTTGCTAGCAAACATACCATCCACATACAGCAACAAAATGATGTCATGACTCATCATCCACCTGGTAAGGCAAACCACAGTAGTTACCTGACATTGACTAAAGCCATGCTTCGTCCTCCACCTGTCAAAACCCATACCACTGTCCTGCAACTCCTCAAGACCGTATGACCTGGTCTTCCATCTCACGTATCTGTTCTCTCTATTCTTCAACTAAGGTATCCATTCGTCTCTGTGCTTTCTTCCCACTGGCAACCCTACCAAATCTCCGCTTGGTTCTGCAATATCTCCATGCCATGCTCCCACTATTTCCTGGATCCTTCCTGCTCTACAATCAGCAACATGTATAAAGAAGAGGAACAACGAATTTGAGGGCCTACTTACGTCTTCAGTCCTTCATATGGGTGTTTGAGACTCCTTAACAGCGTGCTGTCCACCCAAAATCCGTTACAGTGACCGACCTCGGTCACCCCACAGTCTACATCCGACCGACGTCAGTTCCCATGCGTCTGTCCCTAACTACCAACCATGCCAACGTTGGTGTCTTCTTGCTGCCGACATTGGTCCTCGTGACAGACGTCAGTCTTACATACTGCCGATGTTGGTACCTGTGTTTCCTGTGAGTGATGACTTTTTACCTGCGAGCTCCTTTGAATCAATCCCCATGTCCAAACTGCCCTGCTCAGAAGTATCCAGCCCCATCCACTGGTCTCTGTCCGCCATCTCCTCCAAGTACACCAAGGCTTTCCAGTTCTTAAGCCTATCAAATATATCTATCTTCCACTTAAGAACATGCGTCTCCTTCCTGCTCATGTGACCAAGCCTACGAAGCCACGTCTCTGCAACAAAAGAAGAATCAGTAATATAAACAAGTAGATAAAGAGTACCTTTTTCTTACCACCAGCTAATTCAAGTGCATCCGCTGTGAGAGCTCTCATGCATCTCTCATCACCCAACCTTTCTAAGGAAATTAGCCATATCTCCAAACCTGTGACCTGCATGACCTCCTTCAACACCCATGTGTTGGCTTCCGCCTGCAATTTCAGCTTCACTTCCCCTTTGCCAATTCTTTGGCAAGGCTCACCAGCTCCTCTCCCTGGGGCTGCATGGAAAGAGGCATCCGAATCTGTTATCCAAGATTCAACTTTATCCAAGAAACCTCCCAGAGCATCTTGTGCAACAACACCTACAACATCTGCATCTTCAGTTCCTTCATGTTGATCTGCTACCAACCAACAATATTCTTTTACCTGCTCTTTCTTTCCATATGACCGTTGGTGACCACCTGTGCTTTTCAACTCCTCCATTCTTAGCTTACTTTGATCTGCCATTGCTCTACTCCCACTCGATCAAAAACCCCTGAGAGTGACCTGTAACTAAACACAAAACCTGCTCCTTGCAACCTTAGCTCTGATACCACGTGTTGGGATAAATAACCAGAAGCACACAATTGATTACTAAACCAAGCAACTTAATATGCGGAAATAACCAGAATACACAAGTAACTAGAATTCAGAAATAACACATGATATGAGAGACAATACACAACTTGTATTAAAACTCTTGAAGAAAAGAATACAATAAAGAAGATGCCACTTCTTCTCCACCACCTCTTCAGAGGCTTCCCACACCTCAACTGAACAGTACTTCTCTCCTCAAAGCTCTCTCTTAGGTCCCAACACCCAACTCAAACTCTGAGTTGGTGTTCACCTTATACCCGTGCTCCACGCACACCACAAGTGCTCCACGCACTCCACAAGTACTCACACGTACTTCAATTAGATCTCCCCTGAACCTCTAACAACCTACACCTCAATAGACCTTACTTATGGAAGGAACTCCCTTGCCTTCCTCTCTGCTCTACTCGAGTACACACCTGTACTCCAAGTAGATCCTGCCTGATTCTGCTCCCTGTTGTGTTGCTATCCTATCTGATCTTGCACACCTACAAATCAACCTGGTTCTGTACACTTGTGAACCTTGACCTTGCACACACATACATCTGCATATCAATGATCTTACTTACCATGTAGATCTCCTATAAAAGGCCATGCTCACCTGATGACCAAGATCATACATACATGAAGAACCCTGCTGATTCTCCAATCCAGCACCCACACCTGGTACTGTGGCACTAGGAGGAATGCACCATTGCTCTACCTCTCTCTGAAGGAGCTGTTTGCTCTCTTACACCCTAGCACAAGTTTCCAATACAACCATGAGTCTATTATATAGATCTCATCCAAACAATAATTAGACATCTAATTACAATAATTAGATCCATAGCTCCCAGTCTAAAAATAGCTCTCATCATGCAAACACTTGGTTCATCAACTGACTGCCCATAATAAACTCGCAGTCAAACCACACAGGCGACCGACATCGGTCCCTGTCCGCCTAGGGGTCATCGACGCCGGCCGATCTCTGACCGACGTTGGTTGCTTCCTGTCTCCTACCTGCCGTCGTCGGTTGGCCTGACTGATGTCGGTGTCTGTGACACTCCGCAACTCTTCTACAACCTCCTCCATGTCTACATCAGTGAAGCTTTTAGCTCCACAACCTAACATGATTATTTACTTAATTATTTGATTAATTTAGAGATGATCAAGCCCCAAATCACATTTTATAGTCATTCACTTAGGTTGAAGGGGCTCAAATTAGCTCCAATTGCCTTCAAATTTAATCATTGGACTGTTTGGCTTATTTAATTATGACAATGTGGTCAATAGGCCAAAATTAAATCTTTTATAGTTAAAAATAGGTTTGTGAGGCTAATTGTTTTCTCAAATTATATCATTAATTACACCAATTCACTCAATCTAAGCTAAGCTAACCTTAAATCACATCCTATACACATAATTATGTTCAATGGGTTTAAATTGATCATATTTTTCTCCACCATTTAAAAATTGACTCATTCATTCATTTTGTAATGAAATTGGGCTTGGTTGAACCCTAAATCATGTTCTATATAGTCAAAATTATGATTTTAGGTGTAAACTCACCAAAATTACATCACTTTATCCATGATGTCCTTTTTATGGTAGTTTATATCATGACACACTCCACTTTAAAATGAAAATATAAAAATTATAAATGTGAACTAAATAAGTTTAAACATGAACTAAATATATATAAATAAGTGTATATCATGATAAATAGATAAGTATAAACAAGTAATAGTAGTTAAAATTTGTTTTTGATGCTATGGTAGCATAATGTGTATGTATTATAACATGTACACATTATATCATGTACATGTTATGTTCAGTTTGAATTCAAAAAATGACCTTTTGGCTTGAAAATGGATTAGATTCTTGAGCTAAAGGATTGGACATGTCAACACATAGTTGAATCTAAGATTTTTGATAGAAAATAACAAAATTCAACTTCCATTGTAAAATACACTATGAGTTTCAATGAGAATATTCATAATACTATTACCATGATGACAATCACACTCTCTTATCCTTCTAGGGAAAACCCATCGCTAATATAATCCACCAAGGTTTAATTCTAGTTCTCACCAAATGAGCAACCCCCATGAGAAGCCTAGAAATCCATATGGTGGAAAGTAGCAGATAAAAAATCTCTGACAAATATATTATTATGGAGGAAAGAAAAAGTGAGGCCTCTCCTTCCACCTTCCTAACTCACCCATGAGAGGGAGGGAAGAAGGAAAAAAAAAAAAGCCCGTGATCCTTCTCCCCCATAGAAGAGCTCTAGTAATAAAGTTAATAGAAGCATTTAGTTTCAATAGGGTGTGTAAAACCCAATTTATAAATCCATGAGTTAAAGGCAACAGAGGTTTGGAGGAGGGATGAGGATTCAACCCAAATTTTTGAGAGCCATTGGTAGAAGCTGATAGAGCTCCATGAAAACCTATAGAAACTAGGTAGGTAACTAGTGTCATACATGAAATAGTGGAATAAATTTCAATAGGAAATTGATGAGATAAGAAAAGGGATAGGGGAACTAAAAATTGAAAAAAATTGGAAAGTCAGAGGGAAACCCAAAAGGAAAATAAATCATCACCATCACCTCGAGGAGCTACAACATAAAGAAAGCTAGACCATCGGTGGAAAAGACCATAGGTTTGGCAGAACAACACAAAAACATGATGGAAAGCTAGGGAACTATAACCATAGGGATGAAAAATAGTAGTGCAAATAAGAGGACTAGAGGCAATAAGAAGGAGAGTAATTTTGAGGAAATTTAATAGGTGGTTGTGTTTATGTAGTTTTATCTAGGTCTTTTTTGCTAAAATTTTGATAACTTGTTGGGTCTGACAGACTGGGTTGGCCTTGTTTCATTTTTTTATGTCTGTATTTTTATTTTTGAATGATGGTTTTTAGGTCCCTATAAACCCTAAGTTTAACCAATCAAATAAAAAAGATGAGCATGCTCTCCTCTTTCCAAATATATGATTTTTATAATTTTTGGACTATTTTAAGGTTTCAATCTATGTTGATTTCTAACTATAGTATTTTTAGGCCACTACATGCCATAAATATACATGCCTATATATGTTTGTGTATCTTTTTTTCATTGATCCAAATGCAAAAAAAATGGTTACAAACTAGGCCTACTTCTACACATTCAAAAAAAAACTAGTTTTTCATTTTTTTGAGGTAGTTAGAGGAGCCACATGGCCGGTTATCCATTTTTTTGTCAATTTTTAGGATTTGTTTACTTGTAAAATTAATTTAAAAATATTCATTGAAAAATTATTAAAAAATATTAGTTATAAACTAGATGATCTTGACTAAAGTTTCACCAAAAAAATTAAATAATATTAAATGATGCTCAAAAAATGAGTGGCTACACGACCGACTATCTACTCTATTTTCCTAAAAAAATAGGAGTTCCTAATCAAATTTTAGATGTTTGGGCTAGTTATACTTAACCATTTTTTTTTAAAATAGTTTTTTGAAAACTAGACTCAAAATGATAAAATTCATGTTCTTACACCATCCTCTAATTTTGAGTGTAACCATCTCAAATTATCTATATAAATTCAGACTTCACAACTTTTAGGAAAAACATGCCCATGTTTAGGCCCCTTTTTTATTCCCCAACTTTATGTACTTACCCAACATTTAACAAAGATCATGACTACGTCAAATTTGAGCATGAAGCTTTAATGGTTACCATTTCAAGAGAGGAAAAAATTATAGAGAAAATATCTAAAGGAAAAAACTCTTTAGCTAACATTCTATAAAATACATATAATATAATCATAGTAAAAACACACAATACAACACATATGGAAAAGTAAATGAAATTAGAAAATTAAATACCATAGTATGGTGCAATTGGTTTTACATATATAGATGAAAAAATGATAAAAGTGCCATACCACAATCCCATGATCAAGAAGATGATTATGAGTATGAGTATGATTATGCAGAATATTGGCTTGATACTCCTAACGACACAAAACCTACATATCAATATCCTATCTAAATTGGTGGCTTAACACAAAATTCATAAAGTAAATACATATGTTATGCATAAACCCCATGGGAACATATTATTGACCATTTCATTGGTTATGCTTTAATATTTTCCATTTTACATAGTTGTCTCATGTATACTTATCCACTTAATTCTCCTATCTTGGCACACATGTTCATACACACACGCAGAGAGATATTTCTTCTAGTCCTTATCTTTGTTTTATTTGGCCTTTACCTCTTGATTTCTTATCCTAATCTATACATCCATGATACTCATCCTACAATAATTATAATGCACATCTTTTACGACATTTGACTTTCTCATTATTGCATATTGACTATCTACACAAACTTTGGCTTCTATTTGAGCTTACATGATTGCATACTCTTAATTATATGTACTACATGAGCACACATTGATTCTCTCCCACTAAGGTCATGGATATTATTGTCTCCACATATGATATTGAGATACATTTTTGTTATACACATATTTAAGGGGGACATATTTCTTACTTTCACTTTCTCCACATTGTCATGTTATCACATTTAATGCATATTATACCTTGACACATTTTATGGATTGTTTTAATCTCTCTCATTTATTCTAAGTTTGAAACCTTACTACTTGACCTTACACATATTTCAAAAATTTAAAAATGTTGAAAAATAAAAAACAAAACTAAAAAATGTAAAAAATACAAAAACATTTAAATATGTCAAAAAGTACAAAATACAAAAATATTCAAAATATTTTTCAAAAATAAAAAATCAAGACTCGAACATGGCATGAATTACTAGTTTAATTCCTTGCATATGTTATGTCTCATATTATTGGTAGTTAAAATATTATTTTCCATATACACATGCATTTCACAAGGTATATGAGTGTGACGTAGGACATACATATTATGCATGGATTCTTAGATGTTAGACTCCCTTCTACCAAATGGTCATGCCTATGTTAGGGGCATTTTATTCTATAAGTTACATTAACATAGGTTATATCTATCAATAACCCCTCTACCATATTGATCTACATATATTGAGTGTCCATATAATTGTTCATATTTTACATTATTCTACATGGATATTCTACTTTGTTATGATCTGACATTAATACATATGAATAGTGCAAACCAGTTTTTTATTGTTCTATACTCATTCGATGTTGTTAATTTTATTATATGATAGGCTTGAGTGAGATTTATAGTTTATTATGTCAATGCCATCTATATGTCCTTTCTTTTCAAATAAAATAGTGTCCTTTACATGTGGCCCTTGGCCTTATTTATTACAACATGCTCATGTCCTTCATATGTGGCCATCGGCCTTATGTGTGATGTTGTCTATTGTGTTTATTTTTCCTGATAATTTTGATTAGTGGTTCCATAATCAATATCATGCATTTTTTATACAGTCTTATTCAAATATGGTTACTTTGTTACATGTCTCATTGTTATATCTATCTATATATGACACTCGTATGCCTCGCATTTTATATGTTACATACATAATTCACTAACAATTACATTTCTACAATGACATACTCTCCACATGCTGACATGATAATACAAAATTCTATTTTTTTCACATGATTTAGTTAACTCTTATTCTGAGATGAGTAAATTATAGGCTACATGCCTCATGTACAAAGGCATCATTGCATCAGATTGTCTTAAAGATTCAAGCCTCCATGAGAAAAAACAAAATTATTTAATAAAGTATAGGTTTCAAAAATTTTAATTAATTAAAAATTTTGATTTCATGACAAAGTAAACATTTCAAAGTTTCAAGGTAATTCAAAAAACTAGATATATGATAAATATTGTCATAATGACATAGATTATGGAGGCATATGATATGCATGTGCACTCACTTTACAAATAATTGAGTAAAAAATCATACACACTTAAATACATATGAATTAGCATATGAAATATAATTACAATAAAAAAAATTTACATGTTTCACATACAATTATAGTCAAGCATATAGATGATGGCATTTTATAACATTAAGTATAGATTAAATGTCCATAATACTGGTTCATGCACATATATACAATTTTTTAAAGTCAAAAGTCATGATATTGGTTCATGTGCATATGCACTTCAAAATAGTTTATATATTCAACATAAAAATGTTTTTTATTTCACTTCAAATTTATTGGCACTGTGTTCATGATGGGGCATGAATATTCTTCATTTTATTTTGACCGTGCAAATAGAGTCTAGATTATTCTATAATGGTGTGAATAATTTTTTTACAGTTGAATTATATTCGATCTTAGTGACATTGAATACTTATAGCAAACCCATTTTTTGGTTCCACATTTTTATTATAGATGATGTACATTTAAGTCTAGTGACACTCAATGGCCTTGGCATCACTTCTATCAACCCCATTATGGTTGCACCTTAATTTAGATTAGTAAATTGGCAAATTTCCCCTATTCATGAGAGTTGGAGCATGCACCTTTATAACTCAAGGGATTTATTATTTATTCAAAATTGAGACTTTATCACTCTCAAATTTTTAATGATTTAACATGAGGAACCATCTTTCTAAGTTCTTCAACAAGGGGACACATTTGTCTAATGCTTCATCATATTTTGCATGTTATAGGTAAATGTGATTTCATCTCCATATAAGTGTACTCCTTCCTTTCTCTCATTTTAATTTTAAAATTTTAGAGTTTTATATTTTTCAAATTTAAAATATGAACAATGACTACTTCATGTTATGTTTTAGGGTTTGCTAAAATGAGTGTCCTATCAAAATACAAAGTATGTTATACACACTCAGGTTTTATTTCTCCTTTACTCTATTAATTTCATCACTAGAATAAATGGGGGAAATGTAGATACCTAAATTTGGTTATAAATACTTGACATTATTAATTCTTGGCATATCTTAAGCCACTTAAATTATACATAAATACATAACTCTTATTTGTTATTCTTCTAATCCATTTATCTATATGTGGGCTTGACCCTCTATTCACTATCATTGATACATAATATTTTATAAGTCAATGCTCAAACTATATTATATCATCTCTCTTATTATTCCAACCTCAAGAGAGTTTTCCTTACTTTCCTAAGGTAGGTCAGTGTTAGGAAGATAGGTCTGCTATTTTAGACCTATCTACCTAGTGTGGCCTCTTACCCATGCCATTTAACAGCTAGTTTCCAATTTTAAAACATTCATTGGGTCTTCCCACATGTTTTACAAGTTGGCTAAAATAAATTATTCAAAAGGTTAACTATATAGATAAATCAAAGTTAATTCATTAATGGACATTATTTATATCTAAATCTATATTTTACACCACATACACTAAGAAAATATACCCTATTCTTCCCAAACTCAATATCATTCACTAGGAGAAGTCTCAAATCAAGTCTAAAGCATTTGAAATCTAGTAAAGATATAACAATGTCAAGTATCAAATCCAAATTTTTAGTTGCATACATATAGCCAAGGATCACAATTACATAATCACTCTAGGTAGGAGAACTAAATGTGTCTAGAATCCTCCTCAAATTATTTAGATATGTAAGTAATGCTCAATTATCAAAGGGGCTGATTGGGGTTAGCTCATCTGATTACACTCTCCCTCTCTTTTCCAAGTTTATAAGCTATCATAAATACCCTTAAGGTTCCCAAATCAAAGAGAAGGAAAATAATGATTTATGTGTGGCATATATAGAATTAAAGTATCTCATCCCTCTTAGTATACATAACATAGGTGGTAGAATAGTCACAGTTAAAGCAAAGAATTTCATAGTTAATAGACATGACTAGCCTATGTTATTATCCAGGGAGCATGGACTTGTCCTAAAATATACATTGACCTTTTTCTTGATCCTTAGCTAGAACATTCCTACCTTATCTTTATTTCCATTATCAAACATTAGTTACATTCAACCAAAAACTAGAAGAGCTAAGTAGCTTTTATTTAGATGTACTTACTATTTTTAGCATATGCCACTTGTCAATTTCAATTTCAATTAGTCAATTATGCTTTACTTCCAAATTTATGCTTAAATTTCATACATTAAAATATTAATATATGTATCAACTTTACCTATTAAACAACATATACATCTTTAAAAAAATAGGGTAAAATAAGCTCAAGCCTTCCCTTTCAACCTTTTTCCTGTTCACTTTTTTCAAATTGTGTAAAGCTATGGTTTGAAGCAAGGAAATGGAGAGTGGAGTTTTTTGAGTTGGATCTGTAGACATCATAATATAAAGTAATCCTTATCAAACACAGGCATAGGAGGTGACACTATCATAAATTGGTAAAAATATATAAGATAGGTTTGTAGTCCAGCCACAAACTTGTCCTACGTGTTTAGGAAGCCACAGACTATCCTAGTAGATGTAGTCATTATGTTTTGAGATACAAACATTCACAAGCCCATTCCAAACCATTATTTAAGATTATATTTTTCCATAGATGTAAACACAATAAAAATAAGTTAAGTACTTCATTCTTCTAGTGCTTTTCATAAATAGTAAGTTACTATATTCTACTAGTTACACTCAAATTTGTTTATTTATTGTACATATTAAGCAAGTTGAATTTTCCATTATTTTTATCATATTAGGGTTGCATTAATCTAAAAATAGATAAAATAAAAATCAACAAAAAGAGCATTGGAGGAGCCTCGAATGATTGGATAGCAACTAATGAGTGTAAATAGGTATACAAGGTGATCATATGACAATAATATATCTTAAAGTACCACTATCCACCCTAACCTCAATTTCATTTCACTTCCTAGGTTGTAAAATAAAAGAGAAAGATGCACTAATGAGTCTTGCAAAGAAACTGTTAGTGACTAAAAAGTATAGGTTTATACATAAGGTCTTTGAATATATTAAGGATAAGAGATAAACTAATAAGGTATACATAATATTTAGAGTCTCCAACTTGGATCTAATTAGGATTTATCATATTCACTTTGAGTTCACCTGCAATAATCTCTTAAAAAGTGCTATAAGTTAAAAGGAAGATAAATCCACCGATAAGTCCATGATAGGTAAGTATCATAAACCTATATTGTTTCTTTTGCACTTTGGTTGGTGTTATTAGATTTGTTTATTTCACATCTTCCATGTGTGTGTGTGTGTGTGTGTGTGTGTGTGTGTGTGTGTGTGTGTGTGTGTGTGTGTGTGTGTGTGTGTGTGTGTGTGTGTGTGTGTGTGTGTGTGTGAGAGAGAGAGAGAGAGAGAGAGAGAGAGTGTGTGTAAGAGTTGTAAATAAAAAGACATGTATAGATATAAAAGGACTAACAAACATGTGCTAAGAGTTGTAAATAAAAAGATATGTAGAAATATCAATGGCTTAACAAACATGTGCATATATATAAGCACCAATGGGCTAATAAACATGTGCATATATATAAGCACATGTTTGTTATCTCATTGATATTTCTACATACCATTTTATTTACAACTCTTACTTATACTTAGAGGCACTTTTACTTTATATTATGACCCTTATATTACTTATAGATCTTACTTCAATATCTAGTGACATCTTGGATTTAGTTATGATATTCACTTCCATTTTCAGTGTATATTCTCATTTTAAATCCTTTATAACCTCCTTTGTTTAAAATATTTTTATATAACCCCAAACTATTTTTTTTAAATTGATATATTGTGTATTAAATTTAAAATACCATTCTTTATTTTAGAAACTATTTTAGACCTACATACAAAAGGATCCATTAAAAACACCTAGACACTTGAGGATATCCCATGACCCCTATAAATAATTTACTTATACGTGAGCTCAAGCATTGCCACTATTTGTTTCAAATGATGGGGAATATTCAAGCAATGCCCTTATAATATAATCCATATTATATACTTTACTTTTCAAATCCCCTCTATAATGGAATCCAATGAAAAGATATAAGAATCCAAAAATAAAATCATAATTTATAACTAGAAGAAAAATCAAATTATTTAAAGAATACTAAAAATTTTAAAGTCATCACCTAGTCACATTCATTAGTATAAAACACTAGAGAGATATAGAAAAAAATGAACAACATACAAGTAAAATATTAATACTACATATAATCCATGGATGATTTCCTCCATTTATGAGGCTTTGTAGTATCACTATAAATATGGACAAGTCATTGGATTCATTTGCATAATATGGAGTAGTAGCACCCAAAAAAATTATAGGATATCCCTTAATAGAAAATATTGATTTTTTATTTTTTAATTTATTCAAAAGGTTTCTTTCATATTACATATTCATTTAATAATTGGTTATTTTATACATGTGATACCATGATAAAAAATATAGAGTGCAATTGCATTCTATCATAATATTATATCTTTGTAAGACCACCATATCTCATATATCTAGATGTTCATTTTTGTGTACCTATCAATAATGATTGAACAAGCCAAATATGTTGAGGATGTCCATTTCTATTTGTATGTATCAAGAGATATTGAAGATTAAAATTATTAAAATTTTATTTGAGATGATTACCTCCCTTTATGAGGATTTGTAGCTTAATCATCACTAGAAATATGGACAAGTCACTGCACTAATTTCCATAATATGGAAGTTAAGACTAGTAACATCCAAAAAACATTAAAGTGTATCCCCTAGATAATTTTCATTTTTTTCTTATTCATCTTAATCTTCATGTAGGAATTTCTAGTTTACATGTGACACCATGACAAAAAATTTAGTGTACAATTGCATTCCACCGTAATATTTTATATCTTTGTAAGACCCCCTTATCTCATATATCTGGATGTTCATTTCTCTATGTACCTATCAATAATTATGGAATAATTCAAATATGTTGAGGATATTTTGGATCGATAAATTTTACTCACATTTAATTTATTTATTAAAAATGATGTATTTTTGTACCTTTTTGAATTTCATGTAAACATGTGATCCCTTAACAGAAACATAAATATATTGCTTATGTGCCACTAAATATATAACCATGTATGAAATAAATTACCAAATATTTACATTGCTTCATCATGAAAATTTCAATTAAATATGGATGTGCAAGCCTAACTAATGTAGGAGAATCCAAGTTCACAACTAATCTTTCATCAACAAAAAACATATGTTAGTTTTTTTTGTAATTATGTGACTTTTTGGTAATACCAACAATGTTGTGCACATCAAAGTTAATAAATAACAACCCAAAGAACATCATTATAACTCTAACATGATTAAAAAATTCAAGAGGGGATGGTTTAAGTCTTATCATGAGGTCAAACAACACTTTTGGGATAGTGACAAAACCACCTCTTAATGGAGGTGGTGGTATCAAAATCGTTGATCTACATTAATTGGTAGTTATGTAACTATTGATCTATAGTAACTAGAAGTTTCACCTATAAAGGTATAACAATCATAGTAACTTCTTAAAAATAGAAAACATGACATGTTTACCATTTTCCAAAGGTAAAATAACTCAAAGAAACCCTGAAGGATGTCAACACTAGTCAAAGGAGTGTTGCAAAGGGTAAAAATTTAAACAGAAAGGAAAGTTAAGAAGATTTTGATCAAGGGGAGATTCCTAGGAAATCATAGTAAGTGAGAGAGAAATAGTTATAATCTTGAGGATATTATTAGGGTGGTGTACATCTAATATAAATTATGTATCAGATCCATAAGAGACTAATATGTTTACACTCTTATTAATAGTTTAATAAGGGGAAGTGTGTATGTACTATAATCTTTGTAACCTATGTCATTCATTCAATAAAGAGAGTGAGTTAGTGTTTATAAGTTTTAGTCTTGTGTATAGTTTTGTGTGTCCACTAGAGAGTGTAAGTCCCATTTAGGGGTAAGGTAGCCATTAATTTGGTCCCCTCATTTATATTTTCATTGGCTCGTATCATAATAAGGTTTACTTTGTTAGGTTGAATATTTA
This sequence comes from Torreya grandis, assembly GCA_037957365.1. Classification (NCBI taxonomy): domain Eukaryota; kingdom Viridiplantae; phylum Streptophyta; class Pinopsida; order Cupressales; family Taxaceae; genus Torreya; species Torreya grandis. Next base: position 2,788,049 of record JARHVA010000181.1, on the reverse strand, counting down.
AGGCTCTAGATTGACTTAGTTGTAGGTTTTGAAAGAGAATATTATATTATTAGATAGTCATGACACATAGAGGAATACCTCTTTGATAAATAAGGGCACCAATATTAGTATATTTTATATATATGTTGAGATTAATTCAAGATTGTATATAATGGATATTGCACTAAGGAGAGGAGCTATAGTTGTATATTTGAGTGACAATGAAGAAGGATGACCCCGAAGATAAAATTATAAAGACCATTTTAAATATGAGTAGAAAGCCTAAACTAAACATCCATAATTATGAATGAATATTATTCTTTGACGATCTTATTGATTGGATCATAGAGTTGGAAAAATATTTTGACTATGAGTCAATGGAAGACCCCAAGAGAGTGAATTTTGTGTGCACCAAGATGAAGGGGCATGCATTCTTGTGTTCAGATCACATTTATATGGAAAGGAATATAAGAGGAAAATAAAAAATCAATACTTTGAATAGGATGGTTACAAAATTTAAAGGTAAGTTTTAAGCTTTTGATTATCAGTTGAGTTTATTTAAGAAGCTCTATAATTTTAGATAGAGATATGAGCGTAAAGGACTACACTAAGGAGTTTTATAATATCACCATTAGATATGGTCATGTAGAGTATGATAAACATAATATCTCAAGGTATGTAAATGGTCTTTATATTTCCATTCAATATTAGTTTGGAATATTCAAGTTGAATTCAGTAGAATAAGACTATCAATGTGCATATAACGTGGAAGAAAAGTTGTCAAAGAGGCAAAAATATACCTTAATAAGAAGATTAATGTTATCAAGAGGAAGAGGATAAGATAATAATGGTACAAAATAACATACTCATGTATGATAAGTTATTACTTCTTAAAATCATAATCAAATATAAAGGGGAAGAAGGTATTCTTCAAGAAGAAGAGGATACTTTGGCAGAAGAAGATGTATAGGATTCATTGGTAAGTGCTTTGAATGCGGAGGTGTTCGACGTAGATATTTTAAATATCCTAAAATATTTAAAAATATAAATATAATAAATGAAATTAACTAACTTGAAAACAATATGAGGAGAATTATGCTTCCAAAACTCACATGGAGGAACTAGAACATGGAAAAGCTCTTGTGATAAAGAGAGTATTATCGACCTAGGAGGATCTAAGTAATATCACATCGATTTTAAATATCTTAGTGTTTATCCACAACCTTTGAAACTCATTTAATAGCTTAACCATCATCTAAATCACGTGTAAGAGACCACAATTCATAACTCCTCTTATGTGATAATACACAACTCCTATAGTGTAAATGTTACATTACAACTATCTACAATAATGTCACCAAATTAATTATTTGTTATGAAGTAGTTGTTACTAAAACATGGCTGATTATTCACCTTCCTCCTTATATTTTAATATACACATCCTTTCTTTATATCTAGCATAAAGGTATGGAGTACATATACATCACACATCTAACCTCCCATATCTTTCAAATAACTTTCAACAATACAAATTTACAATTAAAATTGTAATATTGTGTCCATTATCTTATTTGTTATTTCCCTTGTCTTACTCCACACTTCTTAGAACTTTTACAAAACTTTGCACAATAAAATTTTACAAACATAGTTGTAATCTAGTGCCCATAATCTTATTTTCTCTTTCCCTTGTCTAACTACATTGATATATTTTTTGGTTTATATCTAATATATGATTTTTTAATAAACCATTTAATTTTTTAAGTGAGGTTATCGACTAGGTTTCCTTCTAGGCCCCAGATCAATGGTATCAAAGCACATAAACTTCATATCATCTCCTAGTGGTATCAAGGTTATATATGAAAACATTCTCATTGTGTATGCCTACTCACATGAGGTCTGATTTCAGGAAGTTAGGACTTGAAACTTGTGACCCTTCATCATACATTTCTTCATGTTCTTAGATGGTAGACATATACTTACAAAAAATCTAACTTCAAAAATGTTCTATAAAATGATATAGTATGCTTTGAAAAGGTAATGAAAATAATTATAAAAGTGTTATGCATCTAAATGAGTGGTTATTTCCAATCAATTTTATCAACTTTTCAAGCATGTTCAAACTCTTTCCAACATATCCCATTCACATCAACCTTTTGGTGGTCAGACACCCTATAAGGTACAAGTCAATATAGACATCCTTAAGTTTTAAGTTAAAATATATGTTTATGCACTAGATAAGTATCTTAATAATATGTGTTCATACACATTGATAAATCAATTATTTGACCATGAAAATATATCATTTTCTCTTATAAAATTTTCTTTATCAATAAATAATTGGTGGGTTAACTATTGCACTACACATGAAGCATGTGAATAAGTTTACTTAGACACACACACACACACACACACACACACAATCATTTCATAGAAACAATTAAATCAACCTATTTTCATGTTGGAAACTATGATTAATAATACATCATTTTTTCTTAGTTACAAGGCCAAGATCAATATGTGCATGAATACGTAGACATATTTCATACTTTATCTTTGAAAATGAATGTTTAGGAATCTAAACAATTTTTTTTTAAAGTATAGGTCAGTCTTGAGAATATATATCTAATATTATATGGATTTCCACTAGATCTCCTCCATCATATAAACCTAGATATTCTCTCACAAATTTAAAATCAAAATATAAATTGAAGACTAAGAAATAAGATTCCAAATATTAAGATAAACCACAATCTAAGCCGTCCAATAAAAATATTAAACTAGGAAATGAAACTTCATTCCATACTAAGAATAAGCACACACTGTCAAATGGTTAGAATAAGTAATCTAAGACTGGTAAGTGGTGCTTAGTTCATAACTCTAGCAGTCACTCTAATGAAGAGTGTTGCATGAGCAAAACTTTACTTGTACCAATTGACATTGTAGGCACAAGCATTTCAGAACTAGATGAAGGCAAGTAAATAATGTATTTAGAACTTGGTTTTATGGTAGATAATATAAACATCACTCCTTCCTCTAATAAATATCCAAAGGAAGTAAAAAAGATTATTCCATTCTGAAATGTGGATCAATGGTAAACCAATAGACTTCATCATTTAAAATGGAAATTAGAATAACCTAACCTCTCTTGAAGCATTTTTTAGATTGATATTGCCACTATATTCTCTCCCACAACCATACTCCATTAGATATTTTATTTTGAGCCTTGAGAAATGTGTCACTTAGTAGTAGCAGTTAATATACAAAACTAAACATTTTCAAGATACAATCCTTTGTGACATCATTCCATTAGAGGTATGTTATGTTTCACTTTCATGACCATATATTTACCATAGAAATGAATTATGTAAATAAAATCTTAGAAAAGTTGTCATAAATATTGGTGATATATCATACCATAAACAATAACTTGTTCCTTAGTTATCACTCGCTAGCGCCAAGCAATGTAAGAAACTATTAAGTTCTATTAATAATTTTTTTACTCTAGATTTTTAAACTCGAATATAATAATTTCCTTATAGTGCCAATTCATACCACAATTCCTCCAGAATCAGTAAAGATAAAATATTTGAAAATATGTTGGCAGAATATAAGGATATATTATAATCACCTAAATAAGTGCCTACACATTGTGTAGTAAAAAAAATTATTAATTTGATTTTAGGAATGCCTCCAACTAATGTCTCTTTGTGCCATAAATCATTTCTATATAATTAAGAGATCAAGTGGTATATTCATGAACTCATGGAAAAAGGACACTTTAGGACCCCTTCATTACCTTGTAGCAACCCAATAGTGTTTAAGCTAAATAAGGATGGCACATGAATGTTGTGTATTGATTATGTAGCTCTTAACAATATCAAAATGAATAATAATAATCCTCTTCCAAGGATTTAATACATAGTGGACTAGCTCTTTGGTTCCAAATTATTCACCAAAATGGATATTAAGTCTCAGTGACATCAGATTCCTATTAAAATTACATACATCTAGAAATAATATTCAAAGTAAATGATTTTTTTCTTGAGTGATTAGTTATTCCATTTGTCCTAAATAATGAAATCCTCATCCCCTTTACTACATTTTTTATAGTCTATCTTGATGGCATCCTAGTCTTCAACAAAAAATGGGATGAACATTTACACCATATTGAACAAGAGTTTTGTATATTAAAGAAACATAAGTTGTAAGCTAACATGGGAAAATGTTTATTTTCCATGCATGATATATAATATTTTGGATACATTATAGTCACATAAGGAGTTCACGTGAGCCCAACCAAGATGCAAGTCATCCAAGAAGGCCAACACCAAATACTCCTATAAAGCTTTGTAGCTTCTTGGGATTACAAAATTTATAAATGAGATTTTTACTTGGTTTCTCTCATGTGACTTAGCCTATGAACCAAGTTACCAAAGGTGTTTCTAAAGTAAGTTTCATCTAGTTAGTTGCATAACATAAAGCATTTAAAGAACTATAATGAAAACTTTGTTTCACGCCAATATTTACATTACATGATCTTTGGAAACCATTTGAGATAGAGACTGATGCATATGATTATGCACTTGAATCAATCCTCACTGAACATGGTCACATGAAACATTCACTATGCTATTAAGAAACTATCCCACATACGATTGTGAGCTTTATGACATTGTTTAAGCATGTAAGCATTGGAAACCTAAAATATTTGGACAGAATATTATGATCCAATAAACCACATGTTGTTTTAGTTATTTTAGACATAAAATAAGTTGCATCAAGAGTGACATAAAATATGATCTTATTATATTCAACAATTCCATCTAAACATAAAAAATAATAATGGCAATGCCAATCTAGTAATAGATTTTTTGAGCCGACCTTTGAAGGAAGCTCTCCTTAGTCTGATTAATGCATGTGGATATCAAGTAAACACTTACTCATAATTATATCATGTGACTCAAAATTTTAAAATATCTATCATAAATTACTTTAAGTAAATTTAGTTCAAAATTTATACATGCAAGATGGACTCCAATATCATCTTGGAAAAAATCAATTCTACTACATAAGTCAATAGACATAAACTAATATGGGAAGGTAATTTTAGAAAGTTTATTGGACATTTTGGATCTAAAAATATATTTGTAGTGATAAAAAAATACTTATTTTTTCCACACTTTGAGTCATATGTTTTCAAACACAGTAGATATTGTACCACATGTGCAATTTATGAACTGGTCAACAAAAAGAAAGGTATGTATACACATCTACTAGTTCAAATGAGACCATGGGAATATGTTTCCATAGATTCTATCTCATGTTACCCTACCACAAATCATGGTAATGAATTTTTTTATGTGATAGTTGATAGATTCTCAAAGATGTAATTATTATATGTTGTAATAAAGTGATTTTAACTCTATAAACAACTCAATTATACTTTAAATATGTTTGGATCCACTTTGGAATCCTATAAAACTTAATCTCTTATAGGGATACAAGGTTTTTTAGAAAATTATAGAAAACAATTTGGTTTGTACTAAACAAAAAGTTGAATAATTCCATCACATTATATCCATGACTTGATGGAAATATGGGAGATGTAAACATGAAGATAGTTAAGATCAATGCACTTCGGATGATATTCTTCTTTTCATTTAACATAAATATAAAAAATCTTTAGATAACTCTATTAAACATAACACTTTTCAGTTCTACTTGGGTTTTCAACCTCTATCACCCATTGATGTATCTTATCATGTAATTTCATCCAAAACAACAACAATTATTCAGCTCAAAATGAGGTTTATAAAGTTTTTCAGTCCATTGAGCACATTTAGAACATTCAATAGCAAGTGCAAACCATTTTACAACAAAAAAATACTAAGTAGAAGAAGTAACATGATAAACATTTCACACCACATACATTTTTGGTTGGTGATCAAATATGGCTTCACTTGTAGAAAAAAAGACTTACTAGACCTTAGCACACAATTTGTTCACTTCGGTACGAGCCCTATACCATCACCAATCAAGTAGGAGATAATGATTTCACACTTTATCTTCCTTATTATCTTAGGTTATATCTAGTCTATAATGCATTATTTTTGCACCATTATTTTCCACCTTTGTTGGACACTTGAGATGTGGCAAAGACTCTTGATCAAGCTAAGATCAATTTTGATTGTAGTGCACCATCAAAATTGGATTACAAAATTGACATCAGGGTTAAATAGACATACCAGCAAGAGATACCTCCCTTTCAAATAATCAAATAAATTCAAGTACCTTCCCATGTAAAATGGCTTACATAGTGCAAGTTACCCACCTTTATCCACATCTTTTACTAAAATTTCATGCAATAGGGACCATTTCTCTTCAAGGAGGGAAGATTGATTAATGATAATTTGAGTCATCACATCAAATTGCAACATCTTAGTGTTACTACACAATCTATATGTATTTTTATTAGCTTCAACATCATCTCAAGTACATGTGTGTGAAAACACAAGTACTAAATTATCTTCTAAGATACTACACAACTCATATAGTATCAATAATATATTACATATCTCTAAAATAATGTTAGCAAACACCATTAGACTAATGATTATTTATGAAGAGGTTTTTACCAACCATTGTAATAGTTTAATGAACATTTCATCTTCCTTCTTTGTAAATTAATGTACACTCTTATTATTTATAGTTAGAATAAAGTTAGGGAGTACGTAGACATCACACATCCAACCTCTTAGATCTTGTATAAGAATTTCCACAGTATAAAATTTTAATTATTATTCTAATATGGTTTTCATTGTCTTCTTTTTTCTTTCCTTTATCATACTAGAATTTTATAAAAAAAATTGCCTTTGTCATTCAACATATGATTCAAAAATAAAAAAGAAGCACCATGATCAACAGTGAACACTACATGCCTTTCAAGTTGATGATCAAGTATGGCTTCACCTACAAAATGAAAGACTCATAAAACCTTAGTGTAAGCTTTATCCATTTCATTATAATCCCTATACCATTACCAATCTAGTAGGAGATAATGCTTTCAAACTTAATATTATTTATTATCATAGGTTACATCCAATATTCAACGCATAATTTTTACACCATTATTTTCCAACTTTGTTGGAAAATTTAGATTTGGTAGATACTCTTAAGAAAGTAGAGATTAATCTTGACTGCAATGCACTAGAAAAATTGGATTACATAAATGACATTAGGGTCAAACAAACACGCCAACAAGTGATACCTCGCTTTCAAATCATCAAAGAAAGTAAAGTACCTCCCCATTGAAAATGGTTATCATAAGTGCAGGTTACCCACCTCTTTCCATCTCTTTTACAGCAACTGCATGTAATAGGGACCATTAATCTTCAAGAGGGGTGATTTATTCATGAGAATCTAAGTCATCACATCAACTTATGACATCTCATTATTTTTCCATAACCCATATGTATTTTCAAGTGGCTTCAACATCATTCAAAGTAAATGTGTGCGAGAATGCAAGTCCTAACTTATCTTTTGTTATACTACTCAACTCTTATTAAAGTATCAATACTATACTACATAGCTTTGTAATAATGTCAACAAATGCCATCAGACTAATAATTAGCTATGAAGTGATTGTTCTAACCATTATAATGGTTTAGCAAATGCTTCATCTTCTTTATTCGTGTATTAATGTACACTCCCATTCTTTTTAGTTAGAATTAAGTAAGGGAGTTTGTAGACATCACACATCTAACCTCTAAGATCTTGTAAAAGACTTTACATAATATAAATTTGTAATTAAATTTCTCATATATTGTTCATTATCTTCATTTTTCTTCCCCTTGTCTTATTAGACTGTAATATATTCTTTCCCTTTGTCATTCAATATATGCTTCTAGAATAAAATATTTAATTTAATAAATGAAGTTGTCCATCAGGTCTCCTCTTACGCCTAGATCAACTATTGAAATCATCTAAGGAGGAGAATGAACTAGTTTAAATAAATAACTTATTCCATGGTATATGAAAATCAAGAAACAAAGTACAAATCTCATTTAAAATTTTTCTAATCCCAAGAAGCTATGAAGTTCTGTGAGAGTATTTAGTGTTGGCCATTCCTAGATATATTGATTCTCGGTCAGGTCCACGTGAACTCCTTGTGCATCTATAATGCATACCAAATATTATATATCATGCATGGAAAATGAACATTTTTCCATGTTAGCATACAAATTATGCTACTGCAATATGCAAAATTCTTATTCAATATGGCGTGAAAAGTTCATCCCATTTTTTGTTAAAGACTAGGATTCCATCAAGGTATACTATAATAAATGAATTAGTGAAGCTACTAAGGATTTCATTTATCATTAACATAAATGTAATTGGATAATTATCTAGGCCAAAGGGCATAACCAACCACTCAAACAAAAATTCCATTGGTTTGAAAATTATTTTCCAGATGTCTATAGGTTCAATAGGAATGTGATGACACTGTGACTTAAGATCAATTTTGGTGAAGAATTTGGCATCGAGGAACTGATCTAATATATCTTAAAATTAAGTTTTAGTTGTGATTTAACCTCTTTTATTACCAAATATTTGATATCTCAAGATCACTCTATAAGGTGGATTTGGAATGAAATAGTTTTTAAAGACCATGTGGTTTTAGGTTTGATAATTAGGGAGATATAAATGTACTAATGAATCGTATATACAATTAAAAAAATAATCGTTTAATCAATAAGTAGAGGCATACCAATGCAATATGTTTGGAATAATTTACTATTCCACTTATTAATGAATATTAATTTAGGTACTTACATGTTCGATAGCCTAACTATATGTTTTTATTTTTGTCATTTTGATCCCTTCTCCTCAACCCATCTTCGAGAAATAATTGTACAAAAACTTGCCTGAAAGACAATGTTAGTTTATGCCCATAAATATGGATGTGTGAGAAATCTAATAACATGTTCACCTCTATAAAATATGATATCTTAATTTAAAAAAAGAGAAATGTAGTCCTAAGTTTAAATCTAAATCGTCTATTACAAGAGTTTTAACTTATTTAAGAATAATTTTTTTTATAATCAACATTGTCATGAGACTCTACATATTGATGGGAATAATACTACCATCTTTGTTGATAATGTTAGAATTTTTTAAAATCTCAATAACTTCCCTTATCCTCCTCTTTTTTATTTTTTAAAATAGTACCCTCCTTTTCTTTTGACATGTTCACCTTTCTAAAATATGATATCTTAACTTAAAAACAATAGAAATGTAATTTCAAATTTAAATCTAAATTCTTTATCGCAAGAGTTTTAACTTAATTAATAATATAATTAAAAATAATATTTTTTTAATAAAATTATCATGAAATTATACACATTAATGGAAATAATACTACCATCTTTATTGAGTATGTTGGAATTTTTCAAAATCTCAATTACTTCCCTTACTCTCTCTCTCTTTTCTTTTTTTTTAAATAGTACCCTTCTTTCCTTTCTACGTGTTCACCTCTCTAAATTACAATATCTCAATTTAAAAAAAATAGGAATCCAATCCCAAATTTAAGTCCAAATCTTTTATTGCAAGAGTTTTTACTTAATTAGTAATAATATTTTTTTAATCGAAGTGATAATGAGATTTTGCACATTGATGGAATAATACTATCATTTTTATTGAGTGTGTTAATTTCTTTTAAAAATCAATTACTTTCTTTACCCTCCCTTTTTATTCTATTTTTTAAAATAGTACCTTCTGTTTTATTTTACATGTTACCTCATTATGATAATTTAATTTAAAAATAATAAGAATATAATTCCAAATCTTTTAATGTAAGAGTTTTAATTTAATTAATAATAACATATTTTTAAATCAGAATTATCATGAGATTCTACACATTGATGGGAATATTACTACCATATTTGTTTAGTATGTTGGGATTTTATAAAATCTCAACTACTTACCTTACCCTTCTTTTTAACTTTTTAAAAATAGTATCCTCCTTTTCTTTTTTGTAATTATTTTATTTACTGTTTTTTATTAGATAGGGTAAATAATGTTGGTTTTACAAGGATCCAATAACCATAGAGTTTAAATAAAAAGAAACAGACCTGTAAAGTTGACAAACAAAGCTCCAATAGATATTAAAACACAATATAGATGGACTTCAGTGAGACGTAAGTAAAACTACAGAAAAACAACCAAGTGAAAGCTAACTAGCCGAACAAATAAAAGAACTAAACAGATTCTAAAAGATCCTTGGAACTTCCCTGGTTCTTTGGGGTAGTTCGTTTCATCACCTCAGTGTTATCTTCATCAAGTTCAATGTCGCTCTACCCCTCCTATGTTTGCTCGGGCCTTTCGCAATCGCCTTCATAGTATTCTTTAACAGTGTTTTATGAGCCCTTTTATCTTTGAGAGGTGGCTAAGTGTCTTCAACAACATGCTAATTAGTTTCAAAACTGATGGCTTTTGAATTTATAATGTTTTCATTTCTAAATTCCAGTTTCAGCTTATCATTGTCAACCTTTAGGTCATTCCACTCCTTAAAAAGGTCCAGCATGGACCTTCTCATATCCATCATCTTTTCTTCAAATGCATGGAGCTTCCTTGTACATTCCTATCTAGGGTCATCCATTTCATAGACCTCTTTGCCCTTGAAATCATCTTTATCATCCCAGGAGATGGTGATGAATTTAGGTTTTTTACCTCCTGAAGCTAGGGTGATAACTTCATTATGTTTACCCAATTTGGAACTTGCGAGGGATTTGGGGCTTGGGGTGTTAGCAAAAGGGAAGTTGGGTTGATTGTTAACACAGGTGGGGGACTTTTCCTCCTCTAGAAAACTAGTGTCCTTATCAGATGAGTCAGCCATGGGGTGATCTAGATAGGTTTGTCCCTCAAGGTTTTGCCATGTTGAACCAATAGAAATATCAGGGCTTGATGGATTATATTATTGTTCTAACTAATCTGGTATGCAAGGGTGGTGCTTTCCAATGATTTCAATAAATAGAATAGGAGACTAATTTTATAAGCTCAAAAATAATTCAACAATAGAAAATGATGGGAAAATATCAAAGTAAACTTATCCTCTAGTGCCAGGTACTTCATAATTTGTAGGTAAAATTTATGGGCATTGACGTGGTAGATTTTATCATGGAAAACCTTTATTTTCAGTCTTTAAGGCAACATCAATAGGGAAAAACTTCTGCATTAATTATAGTTTTCTGCGTTTGTCCTTAAAAGCTTTTACCCCCTCACAACTGATTCCAGTAGCCTCTCCAATGTTTTCTTTTGAGACAATGAATTTTATGCCCCTCATTCTTATGGTACATTTGTTTCAAGCCAACACAAAACCCTTTGATAGCTCTACATCATGCCCTATGATTCTTTGCATGAATTTGGCTAGGCCTTCACACAAGACAATGGTTCTAGCCTATCTTTATCACCTCTCATTTTCACCAAATTCTTGTCCCTCCAATTCTAGAATACTTTGCTAGCCTTCCTTGTTCCCGCAAGAGGATTTCAAAAATGAGCCGCAATGATAGTTTTGACCGTCTTTGTGATTCAGCTTAGCACTGTAGAATCATTAAACATGAGGGGATTAAGATTCTGCACGTCTGATGATGAGACTCTCACGTGTACCCTGAGCCTGGAGAAATTATGACTTTTGATTTAAATCATTTTTTATTATGTCTAAAAATAATCAAGTAGGTTGTTGGCTTCCTACCATGTGGCCATCGAGGGGACTCCTACTCCTAAGTTGGTGAGACAATCAGCGGCTGAGTTCCTCTACCTTAAATTATGACTTGTGGAGACCATTAAAAAGAGCTATGATGTGTTTAGCATCATCAATGATGTACTTGATAGTATGGGAGGGGGTGGACTTGCCAAAGAGGGCATTAAGGATATTAAGTGAGTCTCCCTTAATGACAAGCTTGACGACATTGCATTATGTTTATTGTTAATTATAATATTATGTCTGTATTTTATTTTTTAGATTATTTTACGAGTGTCAAATTTTCTGATCATTTAATATGGTTTTCTTATATTCACTTGATTTAATGCGGAAAGAGCCCCTTGTCTTCTAGAATAACTTCTAACTTACAGAATGTATTATTATATCAGTAACTCGCATACTTAATTTAGAAATTGTTGAAAAATATATAATTTTATAACATTTATATTTCCATATTTAAAAAAATGTTGAAAAATACTCTATTTGCTAACAAAATCAGGGACAAACTTGTGACGTCCTTATTATTATCATTATAGAGTTTTCCCAACCTATCTACATCAAATATACAACTAATATTTAAAACAAAATTGATATTTGATAACATATCAAATCAAACGAACGTATATATAACAAGCAAACTGGATGGTCATATCTTGTCTCCCCACTATAAATTATTCCGCACAAACACTAGGGAAGATGTGAGTGGAATATATTCTCTCTTCAAAATTATTTCGCATAATTGAACAAAGTTGGCAATTCTTTTCAAACTCTTATGGAAAGTTGTTAAAAGATATTATCACGAATTTTAAATGAAAAATGATGTGACTTTAAATTTACATATGAATACAAAACATATGTATATTTAGGTAAAAGTTTGGTGTTCATTTTAATATATAAAATTTATAATTTTAATTTTAATAAAATATAATTTTTAGTTGAAATTTTTTTTAATTGATTAATTGTATTGCACTTAAATTGCTGATTCGATCAATTGTAGAAAAAAATTAACTTTTATTTACATATATTTGAAAAACAAATTAAAACAATTTTTTAAAATATCTTATTATTTTAAATTAAATAAATTTAATTATTTGTTCTTATAAATATAATTTAAAATTTTATATTTATGTATATATTATATATTTTATTCTCTTATTAATTTGTCATTACAATTTCTTAAATAAACATGTAAATATGGAAGAGCTTAAGTTGTTAATATATTAAAGTGGCCAATAGTTAAGTATTCTATATATTTAATATTTTTATACATATTTTAATGATAAATCTCACCAATAAACAAAAATATAATGTT